>AYLM01002517.1:0-17586 GCA_001625345.1 Cairneyella variabilis | reverse complement strand
ATAATAGGCATTCGATCAATTGAGTTCTTACCCTTTTGCCCGCGCCTTCACATCACTCTTACATTCGAAGTCCTCGCTTGTAGCAATAGCCAATTAAATATCTAAGAACTTTAAACTTCACTCGTCGCCTCCATCCTTTCCTCCCTAATCCTCGCTGTCACGGCACTAGAATCAGGCCCTGTGAAGAGGGCTAGTTAAGTCAGGTCTAAAGACGATTCTAAACTAAGGAAAGAAGAAAGGAAGTTTGAGGGTGAAGCCCCAGATTAAATACACAACTAATATCAGCCTACGCCGCTTCCTTCGCACGGTCTAGGGTATTCCCCTATTCTGCGTTCAGCTAGTTAAGCGAGGCGGTGAGGCAGTAACGGTAAGCTAAGAGCTAACCGTGACAATTACTCTACTCTATTCAAGCTAGTTTTTACAAGTGTTATTCTTAAGTAGAGTAGAGTAGTACTTAAGTAATGTAAGTAATCCTTTGACATACTGACACCTACGTCGAGACCAAGATTCCAGAGCGTAGCTCTGGATTGACAGATGGAGTTGAGACTCTCATCAAGACGCACAGCAAATAAGCGCCCACCTTCGAACATAGCACAGCACAAACTCCCCACCTCGGCAGCAGCATTGGTGAAAGACTTGAGCGTATGTATCAAGCAATTTTTTTTATCCTTTTTTGGTAAAAAGCGATGTACTTGTGGTTCGCTAAAGTGGCGCCACTCCAAGTTAAGCGAAGCGAAAAGGGGAAACGTCAAGTACTCCCTCACCAATCCACATTTATCACAACATTATGTCACTCATGGAAATGGAAAATTCTGTAGGAATATCTTTATGCATTGTATTGCGTGCTACTCATCTCAAACTCCCGGCCCATCCCATCCCAATCTCGCGCGCCCACTCCTAGCCAAGCACTCCCATCCCAGCCATCATTCTAAGCGCAATTGATATCGTATCATCGTGTCATGTCCATGCAATCCTCACTCCAAACTCATCTGCCCATTCCTCATATCCTCACTTACTGCTCCAAATTCTTCACATCCAGCGGGCTCATCGTCCCCGTGACCGGCCCCCCGATCTTCTTCGCCTTCTTGCCCGCATGCTCGCTGATTCTCAGCAATTCCGTAACGAACGACTCGCCCCACCACGCACTCGTATACTTGAAGACGTACTTCTCCAGCTTCTTGAAGTTGATTTCTCGCTGCTCGGGTGACATCGTGACCGCGTCGTGAATCGCGCCAGCCAGCTCCTCGGTGTTCCAGGGATTGACGATCAAGGCTCCATTCAAAGATTGCGCAGCACCTGTGAATTCGGAGAGAATCATGACGCCGTGGCGCTTTCGCTGAGTTGCGATGTACTCGTACGAGACGAGGTTCATGCCATCGCGTGTAGATGAGACCAAGCACGCATCTGAGACAGCATACAGAGCGGTAAGCTCTTCGAAGTTGACGGACTGGTGGAGGAAATGGATAGGCATGAACTCGACGGTACCGAATCTGCCGTTGATTCTGCCGACAAGCTCGTTGACTACCGCTCGGAGATTCTGGTATTCTTCGACGTCCTGACGACTGGGAACAGCGACTTGGACGAGAACGACTTTGCCAACCCATTCGGGGTGCTCGGTCAGGAAGACTTCAAGGGCATGAAGCTTCTGGGGAACTCCTTTGATGTAGTCAAGGCGATCGACTCCGACAATGAGCTTGACGCCCTCGAATTTGCGCTCCAAAACTTTGATTCGGTCCTGAATTGACTTCTTCTCCAAGCCGTTGACAAATTTTTCGGGATCAATTCCAATCGGGAATGCCGCAACTGTGACATATTTCCCTCCAAACTCGACACCGTTCGGAGTTGTCGGAGTCTCCCTAGCACAGGTTAGCAGAAATTCTGAGACTGAATGTTTTCCATACTTACAAAATTCTGGAACAACTGCTTAGAAAGTGCCTCGCATAGTCATAGGTGTGAAAGCCAATCAAGTCGCAGTGAAGCACACCACGAAGCAGGTCCTCTCGCACCGGAAGAATTCTGTAGATCTCACTGCTGGGAAATGGAGTGTGCAGGAAGAAGCCGATCTTGACGTTCTTCTTCGATGTGCCAATTTCCTCACGCAACATCTCGGGTAGGAGCATCAGATGATAGTCATGCACCCAGACCAGGTCGCCATCTTGCACGTCCTTGGCCATGGTTCTGGCGAATATACGGTTGACCTCCATGTATGCGGACCATGATGACTCGTCGAATGTGATCTCTCCGGGATGGTAGTGGAAGAGGGGCCAAAGGATGGAATCTGTTGCTTGGTGAGTGTTGAAACCGCTCAGCAAGTAAGGCTGAACTTACTCGAGAACCCATTATAATGCCTATCCGCCAATTCATCATCAATGAAGACTGGAACTGCACTATGCTCGTCTTGAAGACGCTTGGTCATAGGACCAATTTCTTCCTTCGGAACTTCCAAACCTGGCCAGCCGTACCATTGGAAGGTGGTAGTCTTAGCCAAACCACTCAGACCAGTCACCAGTCCTCCCGAGGACATGGAGAAAGAGTATGAGCCATCATCAGTGCGCTTGATGGTGATGGGAAGTCGATTCGAGACCAAGAGCAATCTGCCCTGGACATGGGGAGGTTCTTCGACGGCTGAAGGCATCTTGCAGATATGTGGAGCGGTCCTGAGGTTTGGAGAGACAGGATCGAGGAGGGGTCGAGCTATCGTGAAATAGGCGCAATTGTGTTTGCACAAACGTGTTGTAGAATAGCTCCTTGGAGATGCCAACAGCTTTTTTCGGTCAAGAGATGATGCGATTCGGAGTCAGGGGAAACAAGGAGGGACAAGGGTTGTTTGCGGTCTAGATCAAGCTACGACAGCTTTAATAGCAGATACATCGACATTCGGGATTATCTGAGGTGTTTGCGGAGGGATGGAGAAGGAGAGTAGACCGCGAGGACAATGCGCGAATTGGTAGGAGGAAGAGGGGCAGGGGCAGCTCAGATTTTGTTGACGTAGAGGTTCCTTTTTTTCCCGGAACTGGGATATGCAAAGGTAAAATACCTGGAGCTTAACTCTTGTGCTGCATTCAGCTGCGGGCGACGTAATTTGGCCCAGTGCGCTTTTTGTGACAGGGATTACGAGCTCGCTATGTCATTGCACTTTACCGCGGATTACTCCAGAATTTCGCATCAAATCATACGATATTTTTCACTCGGATCTGACAATCACCTCAAGCAGATGCGGTATTTTATCGTGCAGCTATTCGGTCCCGGCCCAGTGCTGCCCAACTCCCCTATCTCGTGAGGTTGGTTACTCAAAGCAGAAGCTGGCAGCCGCTGCCCCTCCAAACCCCCTTGAAGCTCGATCTGCTGGCATGTCCGGCTATGTTTGAGCCTGCAGGAAAGGGCCTGAACAGCGGAAGAACAGGGATAAAACACCGCAACATGCAAACGGCCCGGAGCCAATAATCCAGCCACATTTCTCGCAAGCTGGTGTAGACTTCGTCTGCCATACGGAGGCTACGAATTGTGCACTGCTATTGCCACTTCACATTACGATCATTTTATATCTCTCTTTCTCTCCCTGTCCATCAAAACCAAGCTCCGGAGAGCGGTCGCCACTTCTGACTTCTGCGAAGCGAAAGAAGGAAATGTTGAAAATGGTTGATGGCAGGGCCAACCTCACTGGAGACAGGCTTAAGTGAGCGATCTTTGTACGTTCAGATCTTGCAAGAGAGATCTGAATGAAGCAAGTGCCCAGTGAGTCTGGAAGGGAAGGGACTGGCAGCGAATGGTGGTGCCACCTGTTGATTGCAAAGGCTCCTGCTTTCTACGACACCATAACCATCTCAATTCCTAAGCATCTCAAATTCATAAGTATTTCAAGTTCATAAGTACTTCAAGTTCATAAGTACTTCAAATTCATAGGTAATGCAAATTCATAGGTAATTCAAATTCATAGGTAATTCAGGTAGATAATTGGAGGTATCTCACGCTCACACAAGCATTTCACCGGACGTGCCTTCTTTACCGGGAGCATCTCCCTCAATGCCATTTCTTTTGCTCTATCATTCCGGGAAGAGAAGAGCCTTCGCAATGGGGGCTCCTTCCTTCTCATGGCCTCTCATCGTCCATCATTTAACCCTTCTTTCCTCCAAACCAAAACCTCTTTTCCAACATCTCCAAACACGTTGCATTCGTTATCGTATTGCAATACACTCGCGCACCTACATCTATTACGTATATTGCAATACACAGTTCGACTGTATTCGTTACTAGCTCCCACTTCCTGCAACGAGAATGGGTTTCCCACCAGAGCTCCCGTGGGCATTACGAGACCTATCTCTGTTCAAACGCAAGCAATCCACCACCCTGCCAATCCTCTCCCTCCAGGACCGTTCGACACCTCAGAGTACCACGCTCCTCGACAGTCCAGTTGCGAAGTCCGGCAGCCGAGACCTGTACATGTTGCCTGCCTTACGAGGTTATGATCTTCATGTAAGTCGGGAGCAATTCAAAATACTCATCTTTCTGAGACACTCACAGGACGGTGAAAAGGTGGAATCCGAAGAGCTCGAGCCCTTGCTACGTGGGATGGAGAGTTGCGATTATCGGACCCTCGAAAATATCTCAGGATCAAGAGATACTCTCGTCAACACATGTTGCCATTGCGGGTCCATGATCTCACCCAACACACGCGAGCTTGTCAAGCCACCCGGAGTATCGAAGCGAAATACTGCTCTGAGCTCTAGCAGTCGCCGAAACAGTCATGAGTTACCCACGTCGCAGGATAACTCACGTGCCGTGAATCTGCGGGGCGGGTCTGACCGAAGAGCATCGTCCCGAGATTCCTCAAGGACAAGGCGCTTCCAACAACTATACACCAGTCTTAGAGACAAGATGCATGCCCGATCCAAGTCCAAGTCCCAAGCGTGGTACAAACCTCACAAGCCAAGTTCCTTGAAGAATGTTGTCAATAGGGATGACATAAACACGGAGAGTGATTCCAGCGAGGCTTTGTTGGCTGAAATGGAAGAGCCGGAGGCGAAGAAGAATGGATGTTTTAGCGGATTGTGGGGGAAGAAGAGGGGAGAGATTTTCTTGGACGTGAGTATTTTTCGAGAAGGAGGAGGATGAGATACCATATGGTATTATAGCGATTAATCAAAATGAGACAGCGCTAAAGAACATTTCTTGAGCATCTCACGTTACTTGAATATCTCACGTTCCTTGGGTATCTCACGTTTGTGGATATCTCAAGTTCGTGGCCATTTCATCACAAACCCTCTCCATTACTGAACATCTCTTACTTGACCATCTCATGCATCTAAACATCTCTCATTCTTCATAATCCACATATTCTAAGCATTACCTTTGACATCTCTCATACAGTCATCCTCATACACTTCTTTACTTCTCCCCTCCACCCATGACCTCACCCAAAGCCTCCCAACCCCCTTTCCTCCAAGGAGCCAAGAAAACCGCGGTCTGCACATCTCTCACCTTCCCGCTCCCCACAAACGCTTCCGCCAGCTCCGCAGCCTCTAACTCTCCGCGCGGAGGTACAGCTTTGAGCGCAGTCTTCAACGCCATCTCAGCAGCGAAGGTATCGCCTTCGATTTCAGCTAGTCGACTCCAGCCATGCGGCTGCGAGGGATGCAGGAAGATATCTGTTTGAATCTCTGTTAAGACTCGCTGTTCCTTATCATTTTCAACGGAAGAGGGAGATGGATACAGGGTGGCGATGGCGCGGAGCACTTCGCTGATTTGCGCGTGCTCCTGCTCTGTGAGCGAACTCGTCGCGCGGAGATCTTGCAGCGTTGAGGTGACGGCGCCCAAGCTCTCGACATCCTGGTCGAGGATTGCGATTATACCGAGCAAGAGAACGGACGGTACATGTTCAGGGTAATTTTCTACGCAATCGAAAAGATGCTCGCGGGCCTTCACTCGTGATTCCTCGTCGCCCTTGGCCCAGAGGACTTGGGCGAGGAGGCACACTGCGTCGGGATTATTGCCCGATTCTTCGAGCGCAGGTAAGAAGTACTGCAATGAGGCTTCAAAGTCGCTGCTGTAGTAGTGCGCGAGGCCGACAGAGAGGTGCGCCGAAAGGCGGCATTTCTGGCGGGCTTCGGCTGAGAGCTCGTTGCCAGCGTCCTCGGCGCTGAGTTGGAGGGCTAGGTCGCCGTTCTCTATGGCTGCGGAGTAGGACCCGGTGGAGAGCTGGGAGCGCGCAAGATCGGTTTTGGCGAGGGCGAAGCGGGAGAGGGAGGACGGGGATTCGGTGACTTCGTAGTCGGCTTCGACTTTGGTGCAGATGTTGGAGAGTGTGGAGGCGGCGGATGAAGCGTCGTCGATTCGTTCGAGGAATAGAGTTGAGAGATGTTGGTACATTTGATCTGATGGTGTCATGGATTGCAGCTGATTTAGAGCAAACAATGGCTGCACAAGATCAGTGATACTGGATGTCGTCTTGGTTGTCAAGATCTGGACAAATGTCGACTGTGCGTATTGTCTCTTTGTAATCAAAGATGAAGATTCAGATATCTCCATGGCATGTGTGAAAAGAAGATTGGCTTCCTTTGTATCGCCTGTCATCAACAAAGCAAGGAGTCCTTGTCCAATCCATGCATGGGCGGAGTCAGGATCGCTCGATTGAGCTCGAGTGAATGCCTCATTAGCCAGATCGAAGTCATTCTGCAATAAATACAGAGTTCCAAGATTGGTCCAGGCTTGAGCGCTCCTCTCGTTCAAGAACAAGCTTCGAACGAAAGAGTGCTGAGCGACTCGGGGATTCAACTCGCTAGTGACGACTCCAAGAGCATTCCAGAACTCAGAGTTACCAGCTTCGAGCTCAATAGCTCTCTTGAAGCACCGAACAGCGGCTTTCAGATATCGTGTAGATCGCTTCTTGAGGTCGCCAACAAGACAAACATGAGCTCGATGCTCTGCCCAGCCTAGGTTATAGTATGCAACAGCCTGAGCGTGTAAATCGTGAGCTGAGACATGAACGGCACGCTTGTGTGCTAGAATCGCTGCATGCAAACAGCGAGTCAGATTGACTCCGTCCTGTTCGTCATCCGGGTAAAGTCCACTTGCAAATACAACATCCACACCCACACCATCAACATCCGAGAAGACATCATAAGCCTTCTTTTCGTTTCCTGTCTCTAAGAGCCGCTTGATCTTTTCGTGTGGAAAGTCAGACAATCGGCACTGGGCCCAAGAGAATACTGAACACGCATCTCCCACTGCTCTCCACAGATTGAAAGCGTCACTTCTGCTTTCTGCAAGCTTGAGACTTGCATCAATTGTCTCCGAAGCACGAAGAGCAGAGTATCCAAAGAGACCTTTGTCAATTCCATCCCAAGCACTTTCGACAAATGCCTGAATTAAGGCTATGGCAACCCCGAATTCGGCTGGTCGCTTCTCTAGGACACTCTTATACTCCTCAACTGCTTCATCATAGTCGCCCAGTTCTCTCTTCACGTTTGCGAGCATATGCTTCGCAAACCAAGTTTCGCCAGATTTTTGCTGCTCCACTTCTTCCTCAAATTTCTCGGCATGCTGAAAGGCTTTAGTGGCAGCAATATAGCGTCCAGAATTATGGTAGCTCTCTCCGAGGCCAACCCATGAATGATAGTCATTCGGCTTGATTCTGAGCGCCGATTGGAAAGAGACGATGCTCTTGGGATAATCTTGCTTATTCAATTCTGCGACCCCGAGCGCAGCGAATGGCCAGCTGATCCCCTTCTTTTTTGATCCGGGCGATGGCCTGACCTTTCCGGAATCCACAACTCGCTGTGCGACGACCTCGACGAGTTCCCATTCCCCTGTTTCTGCGAACGCCCTGGCTAGACGTTCAGCAGCTTCAACTTCAGAGGGAGACAGCTCAAAGGCCTTTTGGAAGCACTTTCGTGCCCTCTTCTTGTCCTTTGAATAATCGGCGTAGAAGATTCCTAGACTGGTGTAGGCAGGCGCAAAGTTGAGATTGCTCTTCAGAGAGGCGATCCAGTAGGCATATGCTCCTTGTCTATCTTTTCGAGCTGCCTTGGATTTGTCGATATTCCATATACATACTCCCAAACGGTATTGTGTCTGGGCAAGCAGATCTCGGGATTTGGTGTCTTTGCCTTCGATTAAAGACAAGCAGTCTTCCAAATCTGCTTTGCCCTGAGCATAATCTCCATCAAGTGCTTGTACCCAAGCGGCCTCCGCTCTGACACGGACATTACTCGGGTCTCGCAATAAGGCTCGTCCGAGAGAGTCAATTGCAGCAGCGTAGTCCTCTTCTTCCTCGTAGATCAGACCAATACCAATCAACGCCGGTGTTGATTTTGGGTTGCGTGCTAAGAGTTCATCAAACAGAGTTTTGGCTTCGGGGTGGTTTTTGGGAGATTGATAAAAGACCAATGCAGTCCCGAGAAGGGCTGTCATTGCCTCTGAAGCGTGATCAAATTTCATCCCAATTTTCGCAGACTCATCCAAGACCAATCGCAGCCCATTTCGCATGAGTTCAACGATGCTTTCGTGCTCTTCCAGAAATTGGTAGTATTCTCCCATCAGGCGATGTGCTAGAATCGACTTGCCGGAGTCTGCCATTCCCTCGGTCATCGTGAGCAGTCTGTCCTCACCGCTCATACCCTCATCGAGGACGGCAACACCACCATCTTCATCATCTTCGCTATCTTCTGATGCGGCATCTGCCGTTGCTTGTTCTGCAGGAGGAATGCGGGGAAAAGGTGAGATCTCGCTACTCAAATACCCTCGTAGAACATGACCCAGACCACTGGTGGGAAAGAACATGCAGTATTCACGCAGGATATTGACATCAAGCTCTTGTATGTTCTCGGGGTCCTTCCATTCGAGGGCAGTGTCCCAAGCCAGCTTGTATGGGTGTTTGATGATGACCATACCGTCAGCCAATTTCGTGACTTTGGCACGCTGCTCGTTCTTT
Source organism: Cairneyella variabilis (assembly GCA_001625345.1). Classification (NCBI taxonomy): domain Eukaryota; kingdom Fungi; phylum Ascomycota; class Leotiomycetes; order Helotiales; genus Cairneyella; species Cairneyella variabilis. The sequence continues at coordinate 8,657 of AYLM01002517.1, read as the reverse complement.
TCTTTTCCAGGAGGGAGTACAGTCAATGCCTCGAGACATCGTTGGAGCAGCTTCTCCTCATACTGCCGGCGGACCTCATCATCGTTACTCCAGTCGATGATTTTGCTGTACAATTCCTCCAAGTCGCTAAGCCTCAGGACCTCTCTCTTCACTTCCAGAGTGACTTGCCCAATCTTGGCTCCTAGTCTTGTTCTTCGCTCGCCAATGTCCTTGTTGATACGCTCTTTCTCCTCAAACTCCGTGATCTGAGCCATGATCTGGTAGGTATGTGATGGATGCGGTACTCTGCCTTCAAGATAATCGTAGACCGGACTTGTAGGCAGAATGATCTCTTGGGCCTTCTTGTGTTGAAGACGGGTACCGTGGCTTTTGGCAAAGCTCAGGAATTTATCAACAACATCCTGGCACTTATATTTATTGTCCAGTCCTCGGAAGATTTCGGCCAACTTCAGGGCTGCAATTTGATATAGTTCTATCTTCTCACCGCCTTGCTTCTCGTATAGCTGAATCAGGCCCTGCCATGCTTGAGGATCGGAATCCTTGATCTTTGTCGCGGCATCGTACGCCTTCTCTGCATCGGCATGCCTGTTTTGCTTGCTGAGCGCGAATCCTAGAAATATTGACCTTTGTGAAGTGAGTATAGATTCGACCATGCCTCCTCGACATAGGGGAGAAGTGAAAGTTGCAACTACTCACGCCTGATAGTTTTTAGGGTCCGATGCCAACAGCTTCTGAGCTTCTTGAGCTGCATCATCGAATTTCTGAGCCTTGATGGCAGCGCCTATGGCCTTCAAAGCTGCCTTTGGTCCTGACATATTTCGCAGCGTGCCACGATGCTGGCATAGCTTGAGCTACCAAGGATGGCAAATATGAGGCTGTAGACAAATCGATGTGCGTTCGCAGCCTTGTGCTCAGATCCTAGCCCGATTGACATCAGATCCAACCCCTGTCAATTTTTTGTCGGTGAAGCATATTCCGAGCCGGATTGCCTACATACCTCCCTTCCTTAATCAGCGTCAGCTCGCATTCAACCAAGAGGCGATTTCAAACCAATCTTGACTCCTGGAAACCCCTAATTCACACCTCCATACCTTACGCAACCCAAATATCTCAATATACTTACTGGGTAAGTGCTGATCCGTGGAGTAATCAACAACAGAGTCTGTATACGAAATACGAGTACGGAGAGCGAAGTACGGCAGCGTCATTGATAACGCCTCCCGCTCATGCATTAGCTGGTCTGGAGACATACATTTGGGTTAACCTCTCCTCAAGAGTTGCCTTCGACCCTTCCTGCATTCGAAGCATAGCGTGCGCTGAGCTCCCGGAATTTGAAGGCCTCAATCGACCATGGCACCTCTTAGACTTACGATTGAGAATGGGCATTTCAGAGATTCGCATGGACGAGAGGTTACCCTTCGTGGCATCAATATGGCCGGAGATGCCAAATTTCCCAGCAACCCAGATCAACCATCTCATGTGCCTGAGGATTTCTTTGACGGAGACAATGTGAATTTCCACTCCCGCCCCTTTCCACGGGAAGATGCGCATCTCCACTTCTCTAGATTGAAACGTTGGGGATATAACACCATACGGTATGTGTTTACCTGGGAGGCAATTGAGCCCTCAGGACCTGGGAAGTACGATGAGGAGTGGATCCAGCATACAATTGAGATCTTGAGGCTAGCAAGAGACTACGGATTCTACATTTTCATGGACCCTCATCAGGATGTCGTGAGTACCCCCTTTTCCCATGAGCCTTTTAACTTCTGACGATTATCATGTAGTGGTCAAGATTCTCTGGAGGATCTGGAGCACCGATGTGGACTCTCTATGCCTGCGGACTCAATCCTCAAAGCTTTGCTGCCACAGAGGCTGCTCTTGTACACAATACATACCCCGACCCAGAGAACTTCCCCAAAATGATCTGGTCAACGAATTACAATCGTCTAGCATGTCAAGCGATATTTACCTTCTTCTTTGCAGGCCGAGACTTTGCGCCAAAATGTATAATCGATGGGAAGAACATACAAGACTATCTGCAGGACCACTTCCTAGGAGCTCTGGCTCATCTGGCGAAGCGGATACATGAGTCGGGAGACTTGGAAGATGACGTTGTGATCGGCTGGGAGAGCATGAATGAACCAAACCGAGGGTTGATAGGTTGGCCAGATATCACAACGATTCCTGAAGAGCAGAAACTGAAGAAGGGGACGTCACCGACCGCATGGCAAGCTATCTTGACTGGATCTGGAAGAGCTTGTGAGATTGACACTTGGGACTTTGGAGGAATGGGCCCGTACAAGTCGGGGCGAGTCTTGGTCGACCCTCAAGGAGAAATTGCATGGCTCCCAGCAAACTATGACGAATCGAGATACGGATATAAGCGGGATCCTGGTTGGAAACTTGGGGAGTGTATTTGGGCTCAGCACGGCGTCTGGGACCCAAGCACTGACACTGTTCTCAAGAAGGACTATTTCAAGAAGAATCCACGAACGGGAGAGGTTCTCGATTATGAAGAATTCACCAACACCTACTTCATGGACTACTACCGCAGGCACAAGCACGCCATTCGGGCGATTCATAAAGACTCAATCCTTTTCTGTCAGCCTCCGGTCCTGGAAATTCCTCCGTCAATTAAGGGTACTAAAGATGATGATCCCAAGATGGTCTATGCACCTCATTACTATGACGGCGTGACTTTGATGACCAAAAAATGGAATCGCTACTGGAACGTGGATGTCTTCGGCATTTTGAGAGGACGGTACTTGAGCCCAGCATTTGCCGTCAAGATTGGAGAGACAGCTATTCGAAACTGCTTCCGAGACCAATTGTCTGCCATCCGGAAAGAAGGTCAGGATTATATGGGCAATCATCCTTGCGTGCTGACCGAGTTCGGAATTCCATATGATATGGATGATCAATATGCCTACAAGACTGGAGATTATTCAAGCCAATCCGGTGCGATGGATGCTAACCATTTTGCCGTCGAAGCTAGCTCAATGGCGGGGTACACTTTGTGGCTCTACATGTGCGAGGTAAGTTGACTTGATCGAGGATGTTTTCGATTTTGCTGACAGAAATAGAATAAACATCATTTGGGCGATCAATGGAACGGTGAAGATTTATCTATTTTCTCTCTAGATGACCGCCCTCTCCCGCTCTCGCCTATTCCCCCTTCGCCGTTAAACGAGTCCACTGCCAGCCTTGTCAAAGCCGGGCTAAGCACCAAGAAAGAGTTTTCGGATGAATCAGCTGTGAATCCAAGTAACTTGAAGGACAGGCTGAAGACTCCTTCAATCTCTTCGAAGGTTACCGATGCACCACCAGAGCTTACAAATGCGCCTGGATTCAGAGCCGCCGAAGCGTATGTTCGACCTTCCCCGATTGCTACAGTCGGCAAGATCCTTCACTATGGATTTGACCTTCGAAACTGTATCTTCAATTTCCGGCTCCATGCCCATGAAGCCAGTACGGAAGATCGGCCAACCGAGATCTTCTTGCCTGAATTCCATTTCCCCAAGGACAAGTGCGACATCGAAGTTACGGCCGGAAAGTGGGCTATTAGCACTGATGACGAGGATGGTGGCATGATTCAGAGGCTAAGATGGTGGCATGTTGAGGGTGAGCACCACATCAAAGTCACAGGCGTGCAGAGACGGCAAAACATGGCCTTGGGTAAGGAAGATGAAGAAGGATATTTGGATCAGTGCCAGCAGAGCAAATGCTCTATGATGTGAGGAATTTTAAAAACGACGAGATGATGAGTTCGCATTCTTCTGGCGCCATGAGCATGCGTAGTTTTGGATTTTGTTGGGGTTATTGTATGCATAGGGCTCAGGAGGATATTCAAGATTGCAAATCCAAGCCATTGGATGACACTGCGATTCCACATGATCATCCATTAGATCCTCGCGAGGCTTGAGCTGTTTGAATGGCTAATCCTCTTCTTAAGGCCGTTGCTCTTATCGATGTATCTTTTGTAATACAAGACTATATCCCACAGATCGTCTCTTCTACATACATTCCTTCGACAAGCAAGGCGGTCCAAGACTGAATGTGTCATTTTCCATAAATACTTAAATAGTTTTAATAAGGCCCAAATGAGAATTACAAAATATAAGTTTGAGCCCAACGAGTCAACATATGGGTAGAATTTCGGCTCTCCCGTGATTGGTAGGTCTCTCACAATAGCCTTGTACGGCCCACTTTTCCCCTGCTCAGCCTCGAGATAAACTTTGTGAACGCAACAATTCTCTCTCTTTGCACGCAATAACATCCATCTCTTTACCTTGATTTTGCTCCATCTTCCTCTGAAATAACACTAGGTGAAGGGACTGCGTTATCAACTTTATTCTTAGTCCACGCAACCCTTTGACGGTTCCAAGTTCCCGCACATGACGTTCGATCAGGTTGCAAGACCGGGCGACTCTTCCTTCAAAACGCCACAAACTTGATGAAACTTTCCTTTCCTAAGTACATACGAGCTGTTCCTTAGCAGAGCTAATAGAAACATTATGAACGGCTTTGCCAACGGCCACAACACGGGCACCATGCAGTCGGAGCAGACTGCGCCAGGCGGACAAGTAAACGGAGGTAGCACAACCTTCCTACCACAAATCCAGGAAGCTCTCGATATCGTACATGGCTCCTACTCCTCCAACGAATCGCGGCGACAAGCGTCCCTCTTTCTAGAAGAGATCAAGGCCAACGATGAGGCACCTTTCCACGGCTTCTCCCTCGCCTCCGATAAATCTCAACAGCCCGTCGTGCGCCACTACGCCTTGTCACTACTTGAGCACGCGATCAAGCACAAATGGCAGGAATATACTCGGGAACAAGCAGCTGCGGTGCGCGAATGGGTGCTGCGACTGTCACAACAGATTGCACCCGCGGACCCGTTATACTTGCGGAACAAGACCGCCCAACTATGGGTTGAGATTGCAAAGAGAAGCTGGGCTGCGGAGTGGACTGATATGGATGAGCTACTGGTACGACTCTGGGACATCCCCGGATCCGTAGTACACAAGGAGTTTGTGATGTTCGTCCTCGAGACACTGTCTGACGAGGTATTCAACGGGGAAGATACCGTCGCTGTCTTGCGCGAAGGTGCTTTGAGCAAAGCTTGTGTGGAGATTTTCACACCTGCCCGTGTACTTGCTGAAGCTTTCCCGAATCGCCAGATTGGGACGGCTGTCAGGTACGGCGAAGACGGATGGCTGGGAAGATTGAGCGACTTGCTCAGCGAGTGTCTCAACCAAGACCTCTCTACCAACCAACAATATCAGACTTGCACGGTGAAGGCATTGGCTGTCTACAAGTCCGTCATGCCTTGGGCTGTTCCAAGTGCGATTTCGAAGACCTCTTGCGTCCAGCATATGTGCAAAAGCCTTGCCGCCTCCAGTGTGGCCGTGCAATTAGTGAGTATTGAACGGGCAACTTTATTACCGCATGTACTGATGATAGTAGGGATCTGTCGAAGCACTCCATGCTCTATACAGCAGGATGCCTTTCTCAGATGAAGAATTTCTCTCTCTTGTTTGTCCAATGTACACAAGCCAAATGGTCGAGCTTCTCCGCAAATTATTCGAATGGTCTGTCGTTGACCCGGCGGACGTTGACGATACGAAATACCTCTTTGCTAAGAAATTCTCCGAGGTCTTGCATCCAGTTCGCTTCTATGTGCAGTGCTGATTCTTGTGATAGATGATTTCAAATCTTGGCAATTTCATTGAGCAGAAAATCTCTGCGATCCCTGAGGATTGTGATTTACCCAACCTACTGAACCTTTTCTTTGCTATTACCCAGAGCCAGAGCCTTGTCATTTCGATACCCCTTCTCGTTACGTGGACAAAATTATTGCATTCCGATACCATTGGCGGATCCCCGACTATCAATCCTCTAATTGCCCCTTTGCTAGAGCTTTGCAGCTCACGCCTAATTCGATACGAGCACATGTCCGAGGACTCTGATGACCCATCCCTCGTCTTCCTTCTAGATGACATTGATACGATTCCGGAGCGACATGCCTTCCTCGGCAACTATCGCCGGTACGGTATCGAGATCATTGGGCTCATAGTTCGTCAAAAGAAATCCGAAGCAATCTACCACATTTTGAGCCAGGTTGATAATGCTATGCAACACCTTTATGATGGACAAACGCCATTCGATGGTTTGGAATCCTTCTCCCTAATTGTTTCTACAATGCTAAATCTTTCAAGCTGCATTATATTCAAAGACCTCCATTCCAGTCCTGCGTGTCGATGCTCATTTTACTGTTGTCGAAGCCGCACTTAAAGGATACATGAAGTGGAGGTCGCAACAAGTACAGGACCAAGGCCAACATGTAAGATAATCGAAACTATACTGCCCAAGGTCATTGTTGACTTCTTGTAGGAGCAGGCTCGTATGGACATGGAGAACAACATGGAGACATGGTGTGAGCGACTACTAGATATGAAGTTCGACGTATGGGGCCATACACTTTCGTTCCTTTTTGTCACTAACACTGGTTAGGACCCTATCATTCGGAAGCGGATTCTTCAGCTTGCTGTTGCTTTCTCAACGACGGCTCTCGACAAGAAGGTCGCATTCATGCTGAAGGTCCTTGAACACATTCTAATGAGCCGGCTTGTTGAGCACCCAGAACATGTTGCGTACACAGAAGCAGTCAAAGATCTGCAAATGGATGGCATGTATGAACTACAACGGCTTGCTAGCAAGATGCCCGATTACTTAGTCGATGTCTATGATCAACTTGAGGCCAAAGTCAATGAGATCATCTCCTCTGGAACCCTTGACCCAAAGCGACAGGTTGGCTACCAGACCTTTTTATTTACAATCATCCATCGAACCACGAAGATAGACCCAGAAGTTCGGATTCAAAAGCTTCGTGGCTTCATCAATCCCGTTCAACAATCATGGCAAAATCCGCAAATGGACGAAGCTCTTGCATCTTTTGATGGCTTTTGTGATCTTCTGGGGTTGAGCAAGGTCAGAGACTATCTCGTGATTCGACGTGTTCATGAGATCGACGAATGGGGCTTGTATCAGCTTGACGCTGAAGGCCATGCGATGCAAAAGGAGTTGGAGGAACGGCTAAAGGTGAGCATTATCTCGTATTCGTCCGTAACTTGTGAGATTGACACCAGTACCCAGGCTCTTCCTCTACGAGCAACCAAATCCTTCCTAGCCTGTTCGACCGAAAAGGTTGAAAAGGATACTCCTCCCTACAAAGTCTCGCTTGCATTATGGCATGATGCCTTGCCGGCCATTCTTCCAAGTCTCCTCAAGTTTCTCACTCATGCACACGCATTCCACAATCCGGCGAATTGGGTTGGACTTCCACCCAACATGCGATCAATCGTCAGCCGCATCCTAACTGACCGCTTCTGGCAAGCCGGCATATCAGAAGGCAGCAAAGACGACTTCTACGCTCGCGTCACAGGGACCAAGTCGACGATGGAAGGCTTCGCCTCATCGATCCGAGGATCCGTCCGCGCGGTTCGAGAGGCCTGCTACTCCATTCTCTGGTGCATGAGCAAGCTCGACGTCGATTTCTACGGCTTTAGCGAGCTCCCTGGACCGCTAGCTCATGCGCTCTTCGCAGATGCGCATTGCCTCTCTTCGCATCAACTCATCGGCCTACTCAATGTCGTCCGTCTCATGGTCGACGACTGTCCCGTCGAGCTGCGAAGCCACTTCATCCCACCGATCCTAGCTACATGCTTCGCCCAAATGGACGCGAAATGCAGCTCAGAATGGGAGAGGCTCGCTCAGAACCAGGCGGCTACGGCAGGAGGCGAGAACTTGACCGATGAGATGAAGGAGGAAAGTATTTTGCGGCAACTCACGCATACGGCTGTCATGATGATCGGCGGGTTCTTGGATCCTGCGCGGCAAAGTGCGTTCTCTCTCCCTTCCCTTCCCCCTTTCCCCAACTAACAATAAAAACCAGATCCTGGCGTAGCAGCAGAATCCAAGAACGGCACAAGCACAGCCGGCTCAACAACGGAATCAGAACCCAATCAACCTGCACCCGCAACCTATCCCTCAATGCGCACCTTCTGCCTCACCTCCTCCACAATCCTCGAACCCCTCCTCCTCTTCCTCACCCACGCAATCCGCATGCACGACAGCCGCTGCTGCGGCGTCGTCCTGCGCGTCTTTCGTTCTTTGATCCCGGAATTCGCGCCGCTGACTCCAGCGCAACTCACTCACAATCCATCCCTTCAACCAAACCCTCTCGCTTCTACTATCCGCGAATTCATAGCTGGAGAGGTATTGAAAGCGTGTATTAGCTCTTTCCATGAGCCCTATTTCGTGGACCTGCAGAAAGAGCTCGTTCACACGATAACATTTATTCTGGTGTATTACTCGGAGGTGAGCAGTAAGCCGAAGGCTGTGCTTATGAGTCTCCCGGGCATGAGCGAGAAAGCGGTAGATAGCTGTGTGGGTTACTGTTTAAGACCCGGGGTGCAGCCTAGACAGCAGAGAGCGCTGGTGCTCGATTTGTTGCGGGATATTAAGGGGGTTAGTATTAGTGAGCAGGGGCGGATAAGTAAGAGTGCGGGGCAGGTGAGGAAGGAGAGGAGTAAGATGCAGCAGGAGTTTATGAGAGAGAAAGAGAGCAAGGCGGGGGGTTCGGGGTTGGGGGT
>AYLM01000505.1:0-12130 GCA_001625345.1 Cairneyella variabilis | reverse complement strand
CCGCCGGCACGACCCTAACCCCCGTAAACAAGTATCCCTCCGCACCTCCTCTCCCCGTCATCACAGGATGCGTTCTCCCCGGCAGTACTTGCCATTCCCTCACCCTCGCTGTCTGCACGCTGCTATTAAGCACTAACGTTGGATTTAAGGGGAAATCATCATCGCCTGGCCAACTCAACTGTTGGTCTAATGGTAAAGAGGTGAATGACGCGGGTGGCGCAGTTATGAACGCCGTACGTCGGGATGTAGAGTAGTTATCAGCGAGAGTCAAAAGGGGCTCAATGGTAGGCGAGAAAACCGCTATTGGTGCGCCACCGTGGAGGAGTGGGATTAGGTGTTTGAGTATGGAGGTGGGATCCATGGATGAGGCGATTGCAAGGCCGGAGAATTGCCCGGCTTGGGTGGAAGAGACGATTGAGGTTACTCTGGTATGCCGGCGCAGCTTGCGGTAGTATGTGCCTCTTTTGCCGGATTTGAGTGTTTGGAGGACGTCTGGAGGGATGATTTCTATAGGCGTGGAGTATGCGGCGTCTAGGTGCGGGGCGGTGAGTTGGAGCCAGGAGAGAGGGTGTAGGTGCGAGGCGAGCGGGTGTGTGGATGGAAGAGGGGTGGATGTCGTGTTGGGATCGTAGGAGAAGTATTTGAGGAGCGAGAGGTTGGGTTGTGCGTTATTGTGGATGAGGGTTATGGTGTTGGATGTTGCGAGGGGTGGGTCTTCGTGGCGGTGATATATTTCTTCTTCTCCCTCATTTTGCTCCTCGCCTGCTGCGGATGGTGACTCGTCGTCCTCGGGGTATAATATCCCCATCCTCTCCGCTATAGCTGCAACCAGCAACCCTCCTGTCTCATCCACACACAACCATCGCCCACCTTCCAGCTCCCCCAAGGATTCAGCAAAATGCACATTCGCCCAGCTCCCAATTAACCCCACCATCTCTCCTCGCATCTCCAATATCTTCCCCGCGTCCTTCTCCTCCACCATCCAGTGCGTTAGCATCGGGACATCAACCGGTAGCACCGTAAACCTCTTCAAGTATTTCTTCGTCTTCAGTAACTTATATTTCGCTAAACTGAACGCAGTCTTCTGCTCAATCCCCAAATGACTCGCCATCAACTTGGCTATCAGATCCTTTCCCGCACCCGTGCCTTCTGCTTTTAATTCTTCGATTTCCTCCATGGTGAGTGTTTGTCTCGCAGAATCATCGATCGTCTCGCGGTTTGAGCGCATGATGACTTCGCCTGTCTCGTTCACCAGCTGAAATTCGACGCCATCGCTGCCAATCGTAAGATCCGACCCATTGCTTGAGTTTGAGGCGGCAGCTTCTTCGGCAAGAGTGTCGGCGTGCAGTTCGGACGCGGGCACGATGCGCAGGTCGGAGTCTTTCCGCCCAGGGAGGCGGTCGAGGAGTTCGTAGGTGAGGTTGTAAGGGCGGGCGATGATGAGATTGGAAGGGAAGGTGCCGTATTTGCCTAAAGATATCGTCCTGTTTGATATTAGCGTCGAATACAATATTGAGTGGGTAATTGAATGAATGCGCTCACTCAGTAGACACTCACGTATTTGGGACGATATGCAGGACTTTGAGAGAGTCGGAGGGGAGGCGGAGACAGACCCAGACGTTGGGTTTGACGAGGGAATGCATTGTAAGTGGAATTTCTGAATAATTGAATAGTAGTAGGGAATATGCTTAAATTTATGGTCAGATTGAGAGACCAGTCAGTGGTGGTTATCGTTGCATGGTGTTGTTGTTGACAGCCTTGTCGAAGCTGTGGAGATTTTTTCTGCCTCTCAGCCTTTCGCCCAAGGGAAGAAGCGGTTGCCGTAGAGGAGCAGATGCACCGTATTCAAACATTTGGAAGGCGACCTCTTCATCCCTTTTCAGAATGTAATTGTCACTGTCTTTCGTAATATGTTACTTGCCTTCAACTTCAATATCCACCCAGCTTGACGCTTATTGCCGACTTGGAGATACGAAAGACTTTCGCTACCCCTTACCTAAGCGAGACTCTTCATGGCACCGATCGTCTAACCTTTCAGCACCAGGAAAAGAAAGCCCAAACTAGAATATCGAAAGACGTAGAAATAAATATTCCGCTTGGATTGATAAAGGGGCTCAGGTAGATGCAAAGCACATGGCGTCCTTACCTGCCAAATTCGGTTCCTTGGATTCTCGCTAAAGGCTCTCGAGGGCAAAGGCGAGTATTAGCACACCAACTTCCCTATTGTTTTCTAAAGGAAACCATTTACGCCAAGTGCTAGAGTTAGCAGGCACAACAAAAGTATTGAGGTTTCTAGCTATATATTTCATGGCTATTTCCCCATCCCTCGATGCTACCATATCAAAATCCTTCTCGCTTAACCCCTCTCACATGCTGCTCAATTGGCCGCCGTATCTGCAGCCAAAAATCTGAATGGCTGCGGAGGCAAACAGGGACAGGAGACGCGTAACAGGCGACGTAGCCCAAGGACAATGAGCGCTTCGGATCGAGTTGCGCTGATAGGAGAGGCCGGAAAAGCTCGACCACTGAGCTTGAGAGGAGTAAACCGATAGGAGCTTTACAGGTTAAGTTGAAGCTTTTAATTGGACTAGGAGGATAAATAGTAGAGTTCGCGCCACAGGTTTGAGCTATGTTTAGGAGGTGTGGCTGGAGTATTTATCGATACGAGTAAACGAACCGCCGAGTCCCACTGCAGCTGCAGCATTATTGTGTTGCCTACGCTACGCCGCTCAAGACTTGCTTCTTCCTACATTTTATTGTCGCAGGTCACAGATATACTCCTTTTCGTGATCATCTCGACTCGATTGAATGGGCAGATCAAGTGTGAACATTATCCATTGGGTTTGGAAAATGACCTCATACCCAAGCTCGCGTTCTTGATGCGAATCTGACCGACCTCCTCTATTGCTCAGGAACACCACAATCTACAAAACACGACAACACGATTTCCGACCGCCAGAGCGGTGGGCGATTCAAGAAATCGAAAATCGACAGCAATTTTTATCTTTCGACACGACATATCAGTTTGTGCAAGTCAACATGGTCACGAGAAAGCCAGTCCCTCCACCAGGAGGTCTCGCACCCACTCCCGCAGATCCTCCATACCCCACGACTCCAGTGTCTGTGAACGACCCTTCTCAGTTTCGAATGCAAGATGCAAGGAATCACCTTCGATCACCAGAATCTGAGTCTGATAATCCTTGGGACGATGATGAGGAACCAGAGAAGCAGAGCACGATGGACAGAAAACCGAGTGTGCCAGATGCGTTGAAGATAAAACTACCACAATCATATACGCCAAATCGGTCACAAGAAGATCTGCCAAAACCCCTCGCACCGACAAATCCATATTTACAGCGGCAGCGGACGGGGGGATCGACCGATGGGAAAGAAAGTAGTGCCAGCGCTTGGGAACAATCAGACAGACCGCCTGTACCGACGAGTGCACCACCGCTTCCTCCTATTCCTCAAGGTATGCAATTTGACTCTGCTGCTTATGATCGTGTGCCTGACCGCATGGCAGATGTTCCCCCCACCCAACAATTTTCCAATCTCACCGTTTCCGAACCAAGCACGAATCCATGGCAACCCGCTCTGAACGAGAAACCTACCTCACAACCGCCTCCAGTACCATCTCTTCAATCTCAGGACTCTGGAAATCAGGCTTGGTCTGGGCCACCGGGAAGACAAGCGCCTTCCGTACCGCCAATCGACGCCTCCCAACAGCCAGTTCTGATCGACCTTGAAGAGCCCGAATCTCCTGCATGGGATGAAGACGAACCTTCGCCAGTGATACACGAAATGCCTGCCGACAATGCTCCCGAGGTGCAACAGATCAACGAAGATCGGCGCGTTTGGGACGAGAATGAGGGACAAAATCAGCAGCAGCATACAGAGCAGCAATTCGTGGCACAAGAAGATCCGGCGCAACAAGGAGAAGGATGGAATATGATTGAGCACGAGTCAACAGGTGCTCAACAAGGCGGCGTGATATCGGGAGAGGGAGCCGTCTTGCAGCAATTTGCGGACGGCGAGCATGCAGGATCTCTGCCTGCCCTTCCTCCGAGAAGATCGATCGAACAACCTCCGCCACAACCTCCTCGACCAGTCGTAAGCACGAACACTGGTGAAAGCTCGTCTTCGGTTTTGAGTCCCGGCAGTAATGCTAGAAAACAACAGAAAAAGGAAACTTATGAAATTAAGAAAGTTTCTTGGCACGATGTTAATGCCGCTGAGAATCCTCGAGTCTCTCCTATTTTGGTACAAAATGCCAATGGGCCATGTCCATTACTGGCTCTGGTTAATGCTCTGACATTGTCAACTCCTTCGAATGTGGAGACAGCATTGGTCGATACTCTACGATCACGAGAACAAGTAAGCCTTGGTTTGCTGTTGGATGCTGTCTTTGACGAACTTATGTCTGGCCGGCGTGGAGATGCCGCACAAGAGTTACCAGATGTCAGCGATTTGTACTCATTTTTGATCACACTTCATACGGGGATGAACGTAAATCCTCGATTTGTCCCGCCCCCACCAACAAAATCACCTAACGATCCTCGAAATTCGATGTCACATTTACATCCCACGGAGCGAGAGGCGGGTCTTCCAGGCACCTTTGAAGAGACTCGGGAAATGAAGCTGTACAGCACTTTTTCTGTTCCACTGATTCATGGCTGGCTTCCTGAACCAAATTCGCCTGCTTTTGTGGCACTCAATCGTTCAGCAAAGTCATATGAAGAAGCGCAAAACATCATGTTTCATGAGGAGGAGCTCGAAGACAAGATACACAGGGAAGGGCTGAGCTTTGAAGAGCAAGCTATGCTTGAGGACATCAACACAATAAAAGTATTCTTCGCCAGCAATGCTACCCAACTTACCCCACACGGTCTGGACACCATCACAAAGTCATTAGCACCTGGTGCAGTCGCCATTCTCTTCCGCAACGACCACTTCTCCACTCTTTACCGTCATCCCGATACACTCCAACTTCTCCAATTAGTCACTGATATGGGCTACGCTGGTCACGAAGAAGTGGTCTGGGAATCACTCATCGACGTGACAGGCGAGAATGCCGAATTCTTCTCGGGCGATTTCCGTCTCGTTGGTGGCGCCTCAGCAACACCATCAGCCGCATCTCCCGCTCAAGGCGACGGCTGGACAACAGTCACTGGCCGTCGAAACAATCAACAAAATGGCCACAGATCTGCCCTCAGCGTAGCTTCAGCTCGCAACGAACCTATCGCATCACCTACATCCCCAAGCACAGAGCAAGAAGATCACGACCTCGCACTCGCGCTCCAACTCCAAGAGGAAGAAGAAGAGCGTCATCGAGCAGAGCAAGCTCGACGACGGAGAGAAACAGAGCTCAGCCAGCAGTACATCGAGCAGCAAGGCCAACAGCAGCAATCCAACAGTATCTCAGTCTCTCAACGTGGCGGTGGGCGGGGCCAAGCACGCGGAAATACTGGTACTACCAGAGGCAGAGGCCGCGGTGGTCCTACTGTCGATGCACCTGAGCTCCGCCCCGTCATCCCGCCGCGCAGGAATCAAGCCGGCACTGATGTCCGACCCGCGGATCCCGAAGCAGGCGTCGATGCCCCGCCCCCGAGTTACGAGCAAGCTGCTACGCAAGCAGCATATGTGCCGCCAGTCGACCATCCGGCTCATCCGAGCGCGAGCCCGAATGGAGCTGCGCCTGGGAGGAGGTTGAGTGCGTATAGTGCTAATTCGGCTTATCAGGGGCAGAGTTCAGTTTCTGGGCCTGGGCGAGGTAGGCGACCGACGCTCATTGACCAGATTCCGGGTCAGATTGGGAGGAGGAATACTGGGGGGGCGGTGCCGCAGCAGGCGCAGGAGAGGGATAGGGATTGTGTTGTGATGTAGGAAATTATGAGTGGCGGTGGAGGTTATGCGCTTGATGAGATATGAATGAATGGAATGCAAGCGGTCACTCTTACGGTTGGGATGTGGAGTTTGGAAATTTGGGATGGGTCAGGGAGGAATGATGTTTTAATGTATATGCTTCATATCGGTCTTTTCTCGAGCCTAGCTGGGTATCGGTGAGGTCGATGAATAAATAAATGGATTTGATCAAGGCTCGTTTCTTTTGTCACGTTTCTTTCTATTTCTGCCGACAACTACTGTCTCTGTTTGATATTCACTCTTTCGTAATCGGTGATATCATATTTTGTTGATACTGCCAATCAATCACAGGCAATTTCATGTTCGCGAAAGAGGTAGTAAGTGCTACAGCACCACAGATAAATTGAAGTTATGGTCGCAGTCGCACGAGATTGGGCCATCTGCTCTCCCCGGAGTTTCACAAGCACGAGGGAGACGTCATCTTATTAGATAAGAGCAAACGACGAGAATCAACTTTTCATGTTGAAGAAGCTTAGAAAAGATTTCCTCCCGAAACTTTGAGGATCAAGCGTCCGCATCTAGCCAATACCCATAGCTCTGAAAGAGTCTGGCCAAAGATTGCACCCCATTCTCCTCCGGAGATCCTCTGTGATGCTCCTCCACGTGGTTTACCTGACGACGAAGCAAATCCAAAGACGACATCCCATCTGCACCGACTATAGTGGGTTCACCCCCGGCGTCTAAAATACATTCAATGAGGCTGTAGTTCAGATTCTTGACGGCATCCCACAAAGCAGGCTTTCCCTCCTTCGAGACAAAGTTGATTTTATCCGCACCAGAATATCTTCCGATGATTTCATGAGCCACAGCTACGACGACGGGGTCAATGCGATTACGCCGATTCAAGGCTGCAAGAACGTGGAGAGCCGTTTGCTCCAATCCCGGATAGACGATGAAATCCAGACTCTCACCAAAGTGATCCACGATGTTAAAGAGCCGGCTAACCAATCCTGGAACGCTCTGATGGCAGGTCTCAAGCAGGAAGCCCAGAATCGTGATCCCCGGGAGTTGGGTTCTAAAATTCGGGCCGTAGGAGGCAGGGGCATTGATCATCTTGTGCCGATCTTCACGGGGCGTATTCTCGAGGACAAAGGCTGCCAGCTCGAAAGAGCCACGGGATATGGCCCCGAAAAATGGTGTATGGAATCCATTTGACGGCAACTGGAATTGTAGGCCGCGATCGACTAGGAGTCTCGGTATCTCGAGGCGACTATGGTAGGTTGTGTAATTTGCCACTGCTGTGACGCCATCCCCGTTGCGGGAGTACAGGTTCGCTCCGCGGGATAGGAGAAGCTCCACTATATCTATACGATCCTGCTGTACTGCGAAGTGGAGGGGAGGCTGCTGGTATCTAGGAATCCAGTGTTCGATTGTCTCAGGACTGATGTCGATCACCGTTTGAACGATATCGAGGCATCGCAGGGCGATTGCGTCGCCAAGAGCGGGGTGACCTAATGTTGGTGGCTGCTGAACTATGGATGGGAGCAGCATGCTCGCGCCATGGTCTTTTAGTATCTGTATAGTGTCTCTCGTCGCTCGACTGTAGAATTCTCCATGTCTCGCTATCCTCCCCAGCATTCCACCGTTGAGGTAGTAGTAGTTACTGTCAAGCACCGGCTTCAAGAAAGGCCACCGTTGTCTGTTCCCGTCGTTAAGAATAAACGCCACATCCTTCTTTGTTGTTTTGAGATGACTAAGAATAGCCTTAACGGCTTCACTGTTGTGAAAAGTGCAAGCTAACCATAATGGAGTTGATAGCTCGTGCCAACCCGGTCCGCTATTTGGCCGTAGGGGATCAGCTCCGCCTTCGAGCAGTACGCGCACAGCCTCGCCGCTATTCCACCACGCTGCTCGGTGCAATGGAGTTCCTGAAGTTAAAGCCTTCAGAGAGAATGGATCTATTTCAGTGCGTCTAGAACAAGCATTGATATCAGCACCACTGCGAATAAGAGCGGTTCCAATCTCGGATATCCAATCCTTCTTGAAAGCGTGAAGCCAGTGGAGCGGGGTGTCATTCTCCTCGTCACCAATAGTAGCAAGTGCCCCCGCATCAAGGAGAGCCTTTGCTGTAGAGTATTCTCCGGCCATACATGCCAGTAAGAGTGGTGTCTGTCCAAGTGCATTCCGGGAATTCAGGTATTGACCATGCTCAGTCTCGAGCGAGAGGAGTTCTTGAATTAGACATGCTTCACCACAGCGAGCTGCTTGGTGCAGTATGCAATCTCCCGTTTTATTCCTACTATCAGAGACTTCTGAGTCTCGCAGAGGAGAGCTCGTGGAGAACGATTGAAGACCTGACAAGTCAGATGAAGCAATAATCATTAAAAATGGAATCATGAACTCACATTGGTCCTGTCTTCGTTGCTTCAACGATTGCAAAATCATCTCTCCCGCTTTTACATCAACCGATATAATATCGTCCACTGCTATTCGTATGCCGTCTTTCGCACTTTCGAGCAAATATGGTAGTATTATATCCTCTCTCCGGTCGTAAAGTCCAAGTGCCTTGGATACTCGGTAGAGCAATGCCTTGGCTAAGGGATGACCAAAACGGGCCGCAAGTTCCAGCCACTCTACGGCATCGTCTTGCTTCTTTCCTCCAAGGCATTCAAGGCAGATTTTGGAAAGAGCCATGGCTGCTTCCGAGCGCTGTACATCGTTGCACGTGCTATTGATGCTGGCTCTTGCAATGAGACTGTCGCTTACTTGAGTCTGGATGCTATATCCGAGGTGTCTAAACTCTCTGATACTGAACTGCCAAGCAGTTAGTCGATCAGGCACAGCTTGGACGCTTAATGACATTATAGAGCCTCTCAATGGCTCACCTCGCTTGCTTGGGTACGACTCGAAAGGCTGGTTACGATGGTAGGAGAAGGAGGGGAGTCCGTCGAGATTGCGGATTTAAGGCATATGATTGCGGATTTAAGATCCCTCTTTCGAGGATCGCGACTAAGCGTTAAGTCAAAAGCCTCTGAATAGAAGTTCTTGTCCGGAACCAGAGTGGTTGTGGCAATCCGAGGTATATCTTTCGTTTTCTTCAGTAATCTTATCACTTCTCGAGCTACCTTGCTTTCGAATGGTACTCGAAGTTCGACAGTCTTGTTGAATGGGCTTGTACCATTGCGGGCAATATACCACAGAAGTAAACCAAATGAATAAGTATCTGAATATACCAGGTCTTTCCCTAAAACAGCTGTTTCCAAAATCTCCGGTGCCTCCCAGTCAGGAGTGCCTCCAGGAAGCCCAGGGGAGGCATTTGTATCAAGAACTGAAAAGCCGAAGTCAGAAAGCTTGGGAACCAGGCCACCAGGTGCCTCTCCTTTGAACATCAAGATATTTTCTGGCTTGATGTCACCGTGAACGACGCCATTCTCGTGTAGAAATCCAACCGCATCCCCAATAGCGAAGCAAAGCAATTTCTCCGAATCCACAGTCAGCTTGAGTCCCTGATTGTAACAAACAGCTAGAGTGCCATAGTCAGCATGTTCCATCACCAATGAAGGCCAATAGCGCCCGAGGTCATCCGGATATTCCTCCCAGTGAATCAACTTCAGCTTCGCGATATTGCCATGGGATCGAATATGTCGATCAGTGAGAACTCTCAGCTCGAGATGAAGAGAATAAAGCTGCCGCATCGTATGTGTCTCTTCTTGAGCATATTCAAATACTAGACGCGGCTGCTTGACTGCGTAAATCTTATCTTTGTATTCCGCACGATAGACCGAAAATGTCGCTCCTTGGCCGATGAAGAAAGTTCCTTTGATTGCTGTTGGGTTTGGGTGAGACTCATTGTACAGGCTGATTTTACTAGCAAGCCAGGTAATGGAAACGTAGTCTGGAGGTGCGGCGAGAGGCTCAATCTTCGCAATGTCGCCATTGGCCAACCGTTCCTGCTCGGCTATTACATCAAGTGGCGTCTGGTATAAGTACCTAGAGCTCGAATCGAAATGTCTCGGCATGGAGGATAGAAGTATCTCGTGGAGTTGGATGAAAATGCTCGACTCTCAAACATTGTGACGGGCGGTTTGCAAGCTTCGCTGGTGCCTTGACAGTGGAGGAGGGTAAGTGGGCCGTATGTGGTGGCTCCTTACGTACCCCTCTCAGCTGATTGGACTAGGTTCATTGTGGCGCACCTGTGGCTTTGCGGCATTTTCAACAGCCGTCAGGAGCGCGGCCTCTTCTTCGAAGTCGCTGGTCAGACTCGCCGAAGGGGATTTTCAGGATCTTTGAAAGTAATTAGGTCATTTGCTGCTGGAACGCGTTCCGGTCTTCATAACAAAAATGTCAGGGTTTGGAGATGCCGCGGCCGCCATCTCCTTGACCATAGAGTTATTCAATCTCTGCCTGGATGGGCTCTGCACCATCTCCCGCGCCAAACACTCTCACGAGAGCCTGCTCAATTTCAATACCAGGTTGGACCTTGAGATTGCGCGACTCGTGCTCTGGGGTCGAAATGCCGGCCTCGATCGCAATGAACTGGATGAAAGCCTAGAGCCTGTCCAACCTCTACTGACACGTATACTGAGTTCAGTAGCTTTAAGCATCCAGGACGCCGATCATTTGAAAGATTCGTATGGCCTTGGTCTTGTTGAGGAGCTCTCAGCTAGCAATAGCCCTAAGACTCAGTCACCATCTTCGTCCTTTAATGAGAGACTTGGCATCCTCTCCATTCCACAAATATCGTCCGGAATACAGCGGCAGCAAATGATCTCATTCCAGCTCAAGAAGCACACCGGCTTATACAAAAAGGCAAAGTGGGCTTTGTGGGATGAAGAGAAAGCAATTCGCTTTGTGGAAGCCATCAAAGGATACATTGACGGCCTCAACAAGCTGTTGACGGAAAGTCAGAAGGCCGCTCTGGATGCCGAAACAACTGCCATGCGTATTGCCATCCTGGGAACAAACTGGCCGCAGCCAGCCAAGATGCTGAGCACCATCGAAAGTGCCACTCTTGGACGTTATGATTCTCTGGCCCTGCCAGCACGTCTGGCTCGACTTCGCCTGGAGCTGGAGATGGAAGAAGCTGCACCGTCTCTTTCTTACTCAATTCAGCCTTTCGCAGCACCCCTCCCAATCCCGTATGATCGACTACAACCATTGGACGCCGATAGATCTCTGGCTATCTTGCAGAACAGGAAAGTCCTGGTGGAGTGGCGAAACCTAACAGCATCCGAAGCGACGGGTGAAACTGGCAAGACTCGAAAGCGGCAAGCAGCGAAATTGGCTGCTGTCATACGTCAACTCGAAACCCATACAGTGGAGTATCGGGTCCTAAATTGCATTGGATACATTGACCAGCTGGACCACAGACCCCCTCGTCTCGGAACTGTTTTCGACATATCAGAAACCACGCCACCAAGTATTCCTACAAAAAAACCGCTCTATTCTCTCTATGAATATATCTCATCTAAGAATTTCGAGGACTTCCAACCATCTCTTGGTGCAAGGTTTGAGCTTGCTAGGAACCTTGCACTAGGATTCCTCCAGTTCCATCAGTCAGGATGGTTCCACAAGAATATTCGTAGCCACAACATTATATTTCTCTCAGAGGGTGAAAGCAAATCTATCAAGTCTCCTTTCATATTGGGTTTTGGATATTCCCGCCCGTCGGAGACCGGGATATCGGATCCCATAAGAGGCGATGATGAGCTTACGCTGTACCAGCACCCTAAGTACACTGAAGCGTCCAAGAACGGTTTTAAGTTGCAGTATGACCTTTTCGGCATTGGACTCTTGCTGTTCGAGATTGCGAAGTGGAGGCCACTGAAGAACTACTTCGCCCGTCTTAAAAGACAAGATACCACCGTGACCCCCGGCTCCTTCGCTGCCGCACTTGTCGAGAAAGAAAAAGATGAGTTGGAGTTTCGCGTCGGCACTCACTATGCGACCGCAGTTCTTACATGTATTAACGGTACGTTTGAAGTGGAAGATGATGATCCAAACAATACGCGCCTCAAGCTAGCTTACTTCGAGAAAGTGGTAAAGAATTTGACACTCTGTAAGGCATAGCCAGTTGGCAGAATGGCTAATGGCAAAGACTCTTGCATGACACCATGTTCACTACATCTACATACACTAAAGCGAGCCTACTCTTCAAAGTCAGATTTTGGCTAGGGTACCTTCCTCCTCGCCAGGACAAGGAATCGTGAATATTAATCTGTTTCGTACCGTCTTCGTACTTCTACTCCGCCTCCCGGGGGGAGGGGGG
>AYLM01000504.1:0-29110 GCA_001625345.1 Cairneyella variabilis | reverse complement strand
TACAGCGATTGAGTCACAGGCCCTACAGGGCCCAAGGGCCCTATAAATACGGGCTCTATATCCACTGTAAATAGTCAGTCAATTCAGTCGGTTGCACCTGAAATCCCAACAGGGGGGAGAGGGGGGGTTCTTATTTAAATATGTACATGAGTTATGTAACGGGTATCAATACAATCTTTCTAAAACATTTACTTATGGTTTACTAACAAACTAACTTGCTATCATGTAGACAGCATTACGAGAATCCATAACCACTCTCATTGCTTCTTTGCCTGGCTGTTCTACCCTATGTGTTATACCCACTAGTTCTGCAGAATAGCCTTTAATCTTCGGGACTTCGTTACAACTACTCTATCATACTGCTGATTCCATCTAGGTATTTCTTATTGCACACGTCTGATAAAGCCTAGCTAAGGAGCCTGTTTCTCTCCCCAGAAGTGGCAATCTCTACTCACAGTTAAGTAATAATGCTAGAAGTCAGATATGGAAGTACTACAAGAGAGCTTACTATCATCTATGTTTGTGAGGGTATATGTGACTGTAACACGAGCCTCGCTAAGGCTCAGGAGATGCCCCTGGAGCAAGGGCATAGCTATACGGAAGCTCCTACTCGGTCTGCTACTTAGAAGTTACTAAGATATATACTAGACAACTAGCTTAGAGGAAAGGGCAAGCTTGAGTATTATTATTCTATTCTCATCAGTCTACTAGACCAGTACCTGAGCATCTACAATACAACAGCATACCTAGCCTCACACAACACTATTACTTACTCTGTTATACTGTAATCCCTCCTGTTGCCCTCTCGACAGTTGCTCGCAGCTGTTACAGTGACAGTAGGTGCCGTCAGAGGGCAGTAGGGGGGATCACAATACAACAGAACAAGTAATACGTAGTAGTGACGGCTAGAAATCGCAGGCGAATCAAGCTAGATTATTAAGTGAAAGTACTGTACAAGTTAGTACCAAAGTTAGAGATTAGCTCAAGGTTACCCTTTCGGAGGGTCATTTCCTCCAAGACTCGTTCGAGCTCTTTCCGAGAATCCTTTAGCTCCTTCCAGTGTTCCTTCGGAAGCGACTACGGAGCCTAGGGGCTGCTACGGAGCCTCTTCCTTGTAGAGTCTGAGGCTCGTGTTACAGTATACCACAGAGTATGAATGGTGAGAATATTGTAATATCCTGTGTTATAGGTCACCTGCTAGAAATGGTATCTAAGGTTAACTTATCCAGCATTTTGTTAGAGAGACCTCTATTTCTAATAGTTCTTAACACTACTAAGTCCAGCTTCCATAGGTCCTTGTGTAGCTCTAATAGTAGCTCACCCTCTGGTTATGACTGTCAAATTTATGGGCTAGTGGGGTACAATAGGGTCACGTGAACGCTAATAAATGAGCTTTATAGAAGTGATATTCCAGATGAACTTAACTTAATTCTTATCTGGTTCTACTTATAGTAGAGATTGTATATATAGAGCTCTATATAGCTCGTATATATGTACCTTATGAACAAGTCTATAGAGCCTTCTAATGTTAGGTCAGATCGGTCTGTTAAATGTTAGGTCAGATTGGTATTAAGTATATCGATATTTCAGGCAATATTCCTAATACTCCCCCTATTGCTTGAAATCCCTATTGTCTAGGCTTAGGCCTCATTAACTCCTGTAACAGATGATAGTTCTATAGTACCTACGTCTCCCTCTTATTTCAGGAAGTTCAGCACTCTACAGGCCAGTGCCTGCATTATAGTACAAGAGTACCCCTGGCCTTTAATCCTCTTAATCCCAAGTCCTTCTCTAAGCCTTTGAAACTTGTCGTATGGCAGTTGCTTTGTTAGGATATCCGCAAGCTGGTTTTCTCCTTCAATATGCTCAATCTTTAGCTTCCCAGCCTTTACTATGTCATTGCGGACAAAGGAATATTGAATGTTGATATGCTTGGCTTTAGCATGATATTTCGGATTATGTATTATGTCGATCGTTGGCTGATTATCGATATAAAGGGTTGGGGTTTGTTAATTTCCAACTACCTCTTCCTAGAGCTCTCAAACTAGGCTAGTTCCTTTGAGATCTCACTAGCTGTAATAAGCTCTGATTCTATACTACTCTGAGCTATACACTCCTGTACTGTATTGGCCCAGGAGAGAGCACTTCCATAGTACTTCACTACCTAACCTATAAACGATTTGCTGTTGTGTGCTGTGCCCTAGGAAGCATTAGAGTATGCTTGCAGAGCCTTTTACGGGTCGTCGCATTCGTACACTGATCTATAAGTTCGTGTTCCGGCCAGATATCGAAGAACCTCCTTGCTTGCTTGTAGGTGTGATTCACTAGGTTGTGACATAAATCTAGCTAGTTGTGTGACATGCCAGCTTATATCAGGTCTCGTTCGATTAGCTAGGTGAATCAAGCACCCAGTAATTTGTTTAGTACAACTTGATTAGATTTTCGTCTGTAAATGGTTCTGAGTCATCTGCAAGCTTAACGCTTAAGTCAAATAGTAGTCTCCTAGGGTTACATCCGGCTAAGCTAAACCTCTCAAGTAGTTTAGTAATATACACAGATTAATGGATTTTTAAAGCCTTAGTTTGTCTTTCGATCTATATACTAATGAAATGCGTTGTAGGACCTAAGTCTTTACATTCCCATTTGCTCCTTAGTTGAGCTTTAACCTAGTTAACCTCCGGCCTGGAGCCAGTGATTATATTATCGTCCACATATAAGAGCAAATATATATCACTCCCCCTAATGTAAAGATTTGGGTCCGAATTTGACTTAACAAAGCCAATACTAATAAACTCTTCATCAACTTCAGTATACCACTCGTATACAGACTGTTTTAGCCTATAAAGTGATTTGTGAAGCTGTAAGTAGCATTTGCGGTCCGTAGGGCGCTGCTCTACCCTCCAGAAGTACTCAAGTACCTCTATATACACCTCTTCCTTAAGATGCGGATTTAGGAAAGTAGTATCAATATCCAAATAGTTAATCTCTAGACCTTTGATTGCTGTCTGAATTAATAGGAATTTCATAGTCGTGAATTATACGACTAGCGCGAATGTCTTGGTATAGTCTAGCCTATAGACTTACTAGTATCCCTTAACTACAAGCCTAGCTTTTAGCCTAGCTGTCACGGTTAGCTCATGCTTACCGTTACCGCCTCGCGTAGCTAGCCGAACCGCAGGATAAAGGGGAACGGGGAATATTCTAAACCGCGTATGAAAGGAAGCGGGCTAGACAAAGCATTAGTTATGTATTTATTCTAAGGCTCTTACCCTCAATCTTTCCTTTCCTCTTTCCTTAGTTTAGAATCGTCAATAGACCTGATTCTACCATACTCTTCGCAGAGCTCTGATTCTAGAGCCGTGACACTAGCTATCTCTCCTTCCACATTAAACTTGCACTTTAGGACCGACTTATTTCCTATAGCTACTCTCCCTTTAGGGAGCTCTATAACAATAGAGTACGTCTTTGTCTTCTGAAGCGATCGTAGCTCTAAATCAATGGCTTTAAGCCAGCCAGGAGCGTCCTCCAGCATAGCCTCTTCAAGTGAAATAGACTTAATTAGCTTTACAAGCCCACTTAAATCTGTTACAGATACTTTGTATACAACTGTATCAGAGAAGATCTTCTTCCTTAGGACCTGTTGTGACCTTCTGAGTACTTCACTGCCCAGGTTCATGTAATTACTAGCTTGCGAGCCTTGCGGATCCTCTGCATCTAGCTGTAAGCCTGCTAATTGGCCAGGAGATTAGGTTCTAGCGGTACCTACAGAGTACCCGGCCGGCCAATAGTACTTCACGCGTCACCTGACGTCTGGTGACCTAGTTTTGGCTGAAGTCTATCAGGTCTCACACTAGAGACAGTCAATAGCGGTGGCCCTGTCCAAGCCCCCTATCTGACTCCACTATGGCGATCCCTGGCGCCTGGACATCTCTGTTCGATGTATTTTGCCCAGCGGATCTATTACGGGTAGTCCCTTGACCGCTAGCCTCTGGCTTAGCTCCCTGCTGCCCTGACGGCTGTATTCGGTCCGTAACCCTTGAAATGGGGTCTGTAACACCTAGCGCTGGCCCTGGCTGTACACCTGGCTCTGGCTCTGGCAGTTGGCTAGCTGGAAATACGTACTCCTCAAACGCTACATCAGCTGCTATGGTTTCCTTCTTATTTACAAGGCTTAGTAGCTTGTAAATAGAGTTCCCCTTCATGTCTACTAAGATGTGAGTCTTATCTCTGAACCTAAGGGCGTACTTTTTCGGATAAGTTTCCTTTGAATTAACCGGATATGCTGTATATCCAAACACCCGTAACTTGCTTACAGCCGGCTTACAGCCGGCTTACGGCCCGTAAATGCTTCCAATGGTATCTTCCGATGAACTACGGCTATAAGAACCCTGCTCTTTAAGTAGACCGTATGCTCTACAGCATAGTCCCACAGGTCTTCAGGCAGCTTAGTCTAATAGATGATCGACCTAGCTATCTGGTTAACCAGTTCTATAGCCTTCTCGGCTACACTATTCATAGAGTGCTTATACAGAGGACTAGGCTCAAACTGAATACCTAGTGCTTTAAGCTCTTCCTAAAGTATAGGTCAAAATTCACCTCTGCCATTATCAGCCCTAAAGAATTTGATCTGTTTTCCTATCTCCCTTTCAACTACAGCTTTGAACTGTTTGAACACAGCAAGAGATTCGTACGTTTCCTTTAACTTTAGGAGGTATACCTAGTAGTAGCGGGTATAGTTATCCACAAGTATCAGGAAATACTTGTATTCGCGTGATAACTTCAATCGAATCCCTGAAATGTCGCTATGTATTCGATACAAAGCCTCCATAGCTCTATTGTCTGTGGTCTTGTGAAAAGACTCTTTCATCTTGCTAGCTAGGCAAGGTACACAGGCCTGCTCTCCAGGCAGCTCAGGCTCTTCAGCTCCTGTGATGTATATGACAGTCACAGCTTCGACTAGCTGTTCGACAGCCTTTAGGCTAATGTGGCCAAACCGCTAATACCACAAGTCGATCTTTGATTTCTGGCTGTTTACAGACGACGTTCCCTTTCTACGGACATCCGTAACTTCTGGGCCATCCGTAATTCGGTCCGTATTGACCGTATTCTGCTCTGGCTAATCTGTAATCGTATATGCTATCGCCTGTAATGCCAGTACCATGTCTAAGTAAACTAAACCAGACTGTATAAAGCCAGTAAACATAGCCTTTCCTTCCTTTCTGGCTTCTATTGTTCTACCAGGCTTGAATATCACTTTAAATCCGTGATTGTTCAGGCTCATAATTAAGACTAGCTTGACTGATCCAAGCTCAGGTATATACCAAGCTTCGCGTAGGCTTATGACATAGCCTATACTTGATCGGAGTTGAATCAGGCCCTTCCCATAGGCCAGTATTGTAGAGTTATTAGCAATCTTAACTAGCAGAGGCTCTGCAAATCTCTTTAGCTTATCGAATAGGGTTCGATCTCTACATATATGCCTAGATGCTCTTAAGTCAAGGATCCACTTCGTATGATCCGAAAGGTCACTCTAATTGAACGCTATATAAGCTAAAACATCTGATTCAATTTCGACAACCCTGAAGCTAGTGCTTGGGTTTGTAGCTAGCTTAGCTATCCCCTTGTCCTTAGCCTTATCTTCCATGCCTTTCCGGGCCTTCGCCTGTGATTTCTTGAAGTCTCTGTAGTCCTTCATGTGACCCTTCTTTAGGCACCAAAAACACCTGTTGCCTTCATCTTCACTAGTATTATCACTAGCGTCCCTTTGACGTTTCTTCCACCTAGGTTTCTTGGCCTTATCACGTCCGTTTCGATTAGATTTAGATCCGTCCTTAGCGAAATTGGCTGTTGCTGACTCCTTTTGGCCCGAATTGGGCTTGTTCGTACGAAGGCGCTCTGCTGTCTGAAACTGGGTGACTGCCTCCTAGAATGTACACTTATCTCTGAGGACTGACTGACGGGTAATATACCATTCGTATGTATCAGACATGCCCAGGCATAGTCTAAGTACTATTTGCGGATCTTGAATAGGGTAATCCGACGACTGAAGCTTAAGTTGATAGCTAAGTAGTCGCTGGGAGTATGATTCGACAGTATCAGTTGATTTAAATGACTCTAGTATGAACTCCTGGACTAGCTTTAGGGTATACACGCTATCAAGTGATAAGTCGAAGGTTGCTAGGTGCTCCCACATGGCTGTAACGTTGCGTTCATTGAGGAACGTCACTAGAGTATTCCTTATTTCAAGGCTAGTTGATATATACAACAGGTTTAGTGCTGTGCCTCTTCGTTTGGTCCATTCCTGGCCAGCCTGGCTAGCTAGGTTCGCTGGCGTATTAGATTCTCCGAGTACAATATCAAGTGTATTCGCAGCTAGGAGCATAGCACTGATATCTGATTTCCAGATAGCATAGTTCGTACGATTTAAAAGGGTGATGGTGCCATATTTACTAGTATAAGTCGTACTAGCAACAGTACTGTTAGAGGCCATGGTGATGTGCGTAGTGGTTAGAGCTCCGGGCTTATAACCTGTCAAATTTATGGGTTGGTGGGGACTGCAGGGTCACGTGGATGCTAGTAAATGAGCTTCGTGGAAGTGATATTCCAGATGAACTTGACTTAATTCTTATTCCGGTTCTACTTACGGTAGAGACTATATATAAAGCTTTATATAGCTCGTATATATATACCTTATAGACGAGTCTACAGAGCCTTCTAATATTTGGTCAGATCGGTACTAAGTATACCGATATTTCAGGCAATATTCCTGACAGTGACAGTTCTAGCGATTTATCACCTGACCTTTTAGCGATTTGTTCTGGCGACTTGTCACCTGACTTTCAGGCGATTTGCCAGCTGTTGCGATTTGGGTTTGAGACCCGTTTTATAGTACGCTTTAGCCTAGTGCCTCGGCTATAACTAAGCTCTGAGAGCCTATCTATAGAGTGGTGCTGGTCATCTTTTATATTATGAAATACACTGATTTCCCTTATATCTTATATGCGAGTTAGAACGGTTAGAGTTCCAACACCAGCCCTTTGTTGGCTCGAGCCAGCAAGGTTGCCGCGGGTCGTCGCCTGACTATGCCTGGCGACGCGTGAGTCACGCGTTCACGTGAGAGCCTAGTGCACTAGCGCGTCCAGGAGTTATATTAGACTTCGTGTACCCGCAAAGCTTTTCCTTCTCTCCTTAGCTTAGTATTTTCGTCAATTCAGCATTTTTCTGCGTAGGCTCTTCAATGCGTGAGACCCCAATACGTAGTGCTGTCACACTGGTACGCATTTCTCCTAGTGCTGAGCTGGTGTAGTGATACCTACGAACATACTATCCCTAAAGGCTATTTGAAGTAGAAAACATATAGTCAAATTTGAGTAGTGGGTAGTCCTAAACGGCAACTTCGCTCCTAGAAAGAAAGATATCAGCTCAAAATGCTAGCTAGGATAGTAGCTGATTAGGGCTAAAAGAGGGAAGATATATATAGTTCTTCGGGTCCTTATTGCTCTTGACCCAACTCTGTGTAACCTTGATGATCGGCTTTGTAGTGCCGTCAGGCAGAGGGAATAGGTCGACATTAATATCTTACAGAATAGTCAGCTTCCGCCGCCAATACTATAACACCCCTTGGTACACTAGACCGTACCGTACCGGTACGACAGGATCAATAGACGGCAGGTCTAAGCTAGACGTCAGTGTAGACATTAAGGTGAACGTCAAGAAAGATGGTAGAGTAGACCTCAGGAGTTTAGAGTAAGATCTGGGACGTCATTATCACATCATCATTTGTATCGTAGAATTGGAACGGCAGCGTCAGGAATACATCACCAGATAGACAGGGATCTACTTAAGGGAGGTTCTGGCCCTGGGTAGAAGGGGCAGGCTTTAGTCGAGATATCAATCCCTTTACATCATCCTCCCCTATGTTGTGTCGTGACCCCTCCCACACTCACACTCACCTCCTCTTAGCACAAGGCCTATTTGTGTTACAAATAGGCACAAGGGCCCTCAATGCCCCAAAGGGCCAGAGGCTTGCCTCCTCAGTCAATCTATTAAATACAATCTTCTATATCTTCCTATCCCTAATATAGACCCCTGAGTAATAGTAGGTCATTGTGAGAAATATAGATATTGTGACTCATGTTCTTCTCGACTGTTCGTGCCTTTGTCACATACCTTTCTTACATGCCTTTGTGCCTTTGTGCCTTTGCTATATAACCCCTTGTTGCCTAGGCCTTTGTTGTGCAAGCATTTGTTGTGCAAGCCTTTGTTGCCTTGGTTATACAGTTTGTATCTATCAGAATGTCTGTCCTGCTATGGGACAACACAGTCCTCCTCCTCATGCTCGCCATCCACCTAGCCATTGGCCTCTGCTGCCCGGTAGTATTCCTCTACAGTACGCTTTTGGCCCATTGATTTCCTGCAGTCAAATAAGGGAGTGAATAAAGGAAAGCTGGGAAGCACTGAGCTGACGTATTCGCTCTTCCTCCCGTGCCACCTCTGCACAATCAAATCATACCTCAACTCCAACCCTTACGGGGCCTGTCCTAGTAGCTCGACTCACATCACACTTCCTGTCTCTGTAGACAGACCCACATTATCATAGAGGAGAGTATGAGCTAATCACTGCTACAGCCCATCCTCCGGGATATCTTCCCGTTTGAGCATACTTAGTGGAGAGACGAGCTGATCGCTTTGCGGACCGATTAGCCAGTTCAGCCAGCCAGCTTGGAAGTATCAAGTACGGAAGCTGGAAATGGAGAGGTATTTCCTGTAATGGACCGAGCAAAAGCGTATGGACGATAGGGTTGCACTATCGAAGGCAGTCCGAATGGCCTCTGTTTCCGACCGTCGGAAGAGGCAACCAAAAGTCTGCTCGGTCCTCGGCGAACCGGGGATCTCCACCCTCAGCTCAGGTTAAAGCAGCCGCTGCTCACGTCCAGAGACTAAAACGGAACCAGCGAGGATGAGATCAGAGTCTGACTTTTGTGGTAAATCCAATGATACAGTTATTAACCCAAGCCAAGATCAAGATGATGCAATGGTATGTGTCCATGCCGATCAGGAACGTGCCAGCGAAAGACAGGTGGTGGGACTTGCCTACAGGGAGGATGAGTCAGCCCACAGCACCGAGGCCGAATGAGGCGACGAGGAATATGCTGCGGTTTTGGATGCGATCTGAGAAGACCCTTAGTGTAATGGATACAAACGCTGCGCATGTAAAGACTGGTATTGTCATGAGTTGGGTGTGGAGTGTGGAGAAGTCGAGGGTTTTGAGGATGATGGGGAGGAAGGTGGCAAATGCAGCTAGACTCGAGTTCACGCAGTAGTAGAGTACGACTGAATGTTGCGTCGGTAACTTTCTCTTGATTGTTCGAGAGATCATACTGTAGAAATAGGTCTTGAGATCCGTGAACATCCACAATAACTGACGAGCGTTGATTTTGACTCCAATTATATTATAGGCTTCCCTCGATCGGCGAACTGCCAATTCTTTTTCTTGTTCCGTGAAGCTCCATTTCAACTTCTCGAGTACTGGAGGGAGGAGGAAATATATCACAAAGCCATAGCCAATTGACATAGTACCTGCAATAAAATCAGTCAGACGCTAAATTTCTCCGAAGATACTTTCATTCCAAAGAAATGTCGTACCTTCAACAATGAAGATCCACTTTCACACAGAAGGAGAGTGGGCTCCATTCATATTCAGTCAATGTCGTACACGATAATTCCATAGAAAGAACCTGCTATGGCGCTCATAGAGAACATTATTGCACTGCGGCTGGCTGACTCATTTCGTTTGTAGAGGGACAAGTAGAGAGGCAACGCCTGGTAGAATGCCTCAGCAATTCCTACGCACACCCGAAGTCCCATCACTGTTTGGTAGTTTCTCGAGATAGCCAGCCTAGAGACAATGAGAAGGAACCTACAGAAACTCAGAAAGGAGAGTAACTCACAGAGCAGTGAAAGTTCCCCAACCTATAAGTGCAAGGGCAACCTGGACGGGTGGCGTGATGACTCGCAGGAAGATATTTCCGGGCAACTGAAAGACAAGATATCCAACATAAAACATACTGACACATGTGCTCAGCATATGCGGGGAGAACTTTAATTCCTTGGACATCCCCACAGATGCAGCGTCGCCGATATCACTTCGATCCTGGCTTTGTTAGATACGTCTACAAATCTAGGTCATTGGTGCCTATCATTTTTGCCAGGAAGAAAACAATTTTACTAAGGACCAGAGTTATGAAATCAATCTTGCGGACGAATCGCCGCCCAGCCTGAACTTTCTTCTGGAGTCCTGACAGTCTCTTGGTGATATGCAAGGGCGTTGTCTTTCGACATTTCAGGATCGATGCCAGCTTCATCTTCCACTAGCTCAATGTCCTTGCCAGAAACTTGGATATTCGAGACGGATGGGGCCGTCTGGCAGTCCAGTCTTCTGAGAGTCTTGATTCGAAGCCATGGCGAGAATGTGAGTACGAGATGATGAAAGTTGAAGTGATGTTTTAACTGCGACTGCGACTGCAAACACTGTGCCCCATGCTCGCCATATACATCGGATAACCCGGGGTAACCGGGGTAGTAAATCTGGGGTACGAGTTTTGAGGGTCCCGGTTGCCGTGTAGCACTGAATCGCGACATCGCATGGCTGAGCGATATCGCCTCGAGAATCGATGCCGCAAATTGGTAGCGGTAACACCAGGCAGTTTGTATAGAATGATATGAGTCTCTAATGATTGTGACAATTTTAGTATCCCTCAAGCCTCTGCGGGGTAATGAGATTGCGAGATTTCTTAGCTACTTTTGTCGTCGCTTTGTTCGGTGTCGAATGAAATGACGGCAGCAGGCCCCGAGGTGCGTCGTGTCCTACAAGCAGCTGATCCATCATGTGAAAAAAGGCGGAGGTTTGAAGATCACTTTGACTCTTAGATCTGGGTAGTGGAGCGAGAAGTTATATTTCTCCTCGCTGGATGTCTCTGGACTTTTTCCCTAGGTCGCTCCCAAGGAGTCATAAGGGAAAGTCACATCCTAATTCCATCAAAACCATAAATGGCAGAGAATCATCAATGTCTAAGCCAAGATCGAGAAGACTTTCCAAGGCAGCAGCTATAGTGTAGTCATCCGGTTTCATCGCCTTGATTGTTTCACCGAAACGGTCCTTCGCTGGCCAAGTCGAATCCCACAGGATATTTGCAACCCCTCGAGACTGTACTGTCAAAGCCAAAATACTTTTGGAGCTTTCCCGCTGTTCTTGCTTAACCATTCGATGATGGAGAACGCTCGAGTAAAGCGATCGTCTGCCATCTCTTTTCCACGATGTAGAAACGTCCGAGCCTGGGGGTCACAATGTCAGAGTTAGTATGCATTTTGGTATTTCTAGGTAGTGTATCTCTGAATAAGAGGATACTTTGTAGCTTCAGAGACAGTTTCAAGGTTAAATTTTGCTTGTAGGATTTGACTTACCTGGATGACGGAATTCCCTGCTGCAATTTGATCAACGATATTGAATCCGCGGAACGCCAAAACTTCAAGTAGGAAGAATACCGCATATCCGACTCCCATTCTAACAATATTCGTCCAGGTCGTAAACGAGGATGACGCTGTTGCAGTTTGTATCAAGATCATCGCAGAAATACTACCTCGCGCTAGAATGTCCAAGCAGGACTGCTGTAATGGATTCCCCTTTGCGAGAAAATTTGGTCGGAAAAGGAGAACGAACAAATTTGCAGTTCCGCTCTTCTGAACGCAACTTGAACAAAAGTAGACCACTCCGAACTGAGCTGAGCCTCTAGTGTGCGGAATTGTGTCTCAAACATAGGAGCCAAAGATGTTGGACTGGGATGTAACCCTGTAGAGCTCAGTGAATAGTTTCCTAGCGTCTGACAGACCAGATGCGTTTGGTAGGCAATCCCCAGATGATGTTCCATCGCACTTGGCAGCACGGAGGGCATTTACCCAGTGCTTCAATGATGGTGTTGCCTAATGAGACTGTTGATGGTATCCCAAAATGAGTACTGATCCTGATAATTGTGTTAGCAGAGAACAAGATAGAGGATGTCTACCAAGACTCGGCGACAGCAGCACCTGACGTATGAGCATAATCAAAGGTCAGGTTGAGACCGAGGTCCCTTGACCTGAGTTTCTTTTGACTCTAAAGGAATTTCGCTAATTTTTAACCATGTCCGACTTGACAACCGGGTATCCAGGAGTCCTTCAACACTTGATAAATTGACTCGCGTATGGGGGGAAAATGAGAAAATGGGTCGAAAAATAATGAGCTCAGAGCTAGTTTCTACATACATTTGATTGGTTATATAGCATCCAATCCAGGTCCTCTGATTGGTGGCGATGGTTTCCTCATATAACTCAATTCGTAGGAAAAGTCAGATTGATGCTGAGTACGGTGCAAACCGCACTGGAGAGCACGATGACATGCGAGGCCGCAATACGTCCAGGCGGGGTCGTTCATGGTAGCTCTGAAGGGGAATGGCCTCCAACCTAAGAGAAGGAGTGTTTGAAAGGCTGCGAGTGATTGCCTTGCGGATATATTCAAGTCTGCAGCTATAGGGGAACAGACATCGACAACGGAGGATATAGATGTAAGTATTGCGGTGAGCTTTTGGAAGCTACTGCGATGACGGTCGTCTCCCCGAGTCAGACATCATCTACTACGACTTCTATGTGGCCCTGGCCTTTAAGGCTACGATCCCCAGAATGAGGAATGGAAAGGGTGTCGCGTCTGGAGGTTACATAGAGGATGATGTCCATGGGAGCCAACAATATGTTAGGCCCATGCAGTTGCCACTAAGCGAAGACTTGATCGCGAAGATCGAGGTCTCGAGAGCTGAAAGCCATCCTGTGAAAGTTGGGAAGACTTTTATGCTATAATTCACTCGCGTCACTGCAACAGAAATGTAATTGAATAGATGAGAGTCAGCCTGTGTGGTGAACTGATGTAAACACGGTGAATGGAGTGCTCGTTAATCGTCTTGCTGGTCGACAAGCTACCTTCCTCATTGGGGGGGAACAGTCACGTGCCCTGCCGAGGTACTTCCGTTCCGGATAAGATTTCCCGACGGACTTAAGAATGCCTCCGGTCATTCTCATTTCTCATCATCGCCCTCTCCCCGGATCAACAGACTACTGCGCAAAGGTTCATGCATCGCAGCGACGGCGGGCACTCACTTTCCTCTCCCCCTTACTTATAATTTTTTGGAACTGAATTATCATCCGATGACCATCTCGTCCGAGACGTAAACACCGGCTGCGGTTCCGAAACCTTTTGACTCAGCGTATCACCGATCCGCAAAGCCGAGGTGTCCGGATCACCAACCTCAGTCACGTTGAGCGACGCAGAGCCCATCATGCCCGACGCGGAGGTCGGCCATATATTAACGCGGCTTTATGGTGATGCTCTTGCGTCTCGGACTCCGCAAGATGCGCCGTCTTCGATATATCCACCGCCGCCGCCGCCGAGTGAGACGCCTTCTCCAGCGTATCCGACTCCCGTAGCTTCTGGGACGACGCCTCAGCAGCCTTCGTATCCTTCTACACCAAACCCGGCGCCGACTCCAAGTCAAGAGAGTATAGGGGCTGGGCAAGGCACAGCGCAGAAGAGGACGAGGTCAAGACCAACTAAGTCATGTGAGGAGTGTAGGAGGAAGAAACTCAAATGTGACCGCGAGCTGCCGTGTAGTAATTGTAAGAAAGGTGGGAGGAATGGAAGTGGGTGCGTGTATAAGGCGGGGCCGCCTGGAGTTAGTGATTTGGAGGGGACAGAGAAGGAGAGGGAGAGAGGAATGAAGAGGTTTAGAGTCGATGAATTGGTGACGCCTGACAGTCCGAAGCGGGCAAGAGCTGAGATCCCCATGACTGCAGCTGGGTATGTAGCTTTTCCGGGCCTCGCGAATGGTGCTCCTCACCCTGCCGGAAATGCTCCTTTTCTTCCTGCGCCGCCGGCTCCAAGAGCTGCGGTGGGAAGAGTTCATGTCAAGGGTGAGAGGTCAAGATATGTTGGCCCGTCTGATAGGATGGCTATGGTTGACCATGTGAGTTCATGCATTTCTGCTATAGGATTTCTTATGTCCGGAGATATTTCTGGAGTTTAAAAACTCAGGATACGGAATGAAGATATGATTAGTCCTGAGATGCAGCTCTAATCCTAACCATTGCCCCTATCTTATAGGTGGAGATGGTCGAAAGGGGCTGGCCACGGTCGAAGGGGGCAATAGTATTCGAGGACTGGTCTTCTGATTCGGAGAAGTGCTTGATGGGGACCTCAGATATTCCTATGCTCTAGATGTTCTTGAGATCTAAATTTTTTGGACTACAGCCTGGTTGTGTAGCTGACGTCTGATCCAGTTCCAAGACTCGAAAGACTTCATCCTCGATAGCTTCCATACGCAGGACAGAAAACCAATTATATGGGAATTGTCCGCCTTTCAAAAAGCGTTTTGCCCCAGACCCAAACCCATGAAAGACATCCCAGATGACCGGGAGATGTTAATTGCGGAGATGCTCAAATCGCTCCCATGGTACTTCATGCCGTTGGTCCACAGCTATGCAGAAAATTGGGAAACACTGTATCGGGTCTTTTACTTGCCAACTTTTTGGAAAGGGGCGACTGAAATTGAGTCTGTTCGGGTATCCCAGAGCGAAACTCTACCTGCTCACATCAAGGACTGCGTTCTCCCTCAGATGCTTGCTGTAATTTCCATTGCATCTCGTCTGGATGATCCAAGCGATACTAGGAGGAACTTATCCGAGAGACTCTCGGACGAGCACATATCTCGAAATTGTGCCATGATACAAAAATGGATCGATGGTATACGCGGCAAAGCTCAAAGCAACATCAATGTTCTCCAAACAAAGACACTGCTTCTCATCGCCCAACAACATAGCCACGTATCGCCAGCACTTCTATGGAAAGAGTCAGGCATTTTGGTACGCCATGCGATGATTATGGGACTTCACCAAGATCCAGAAGACTTTGAAAGGATGTCAAAATTCGACAAAGAACACAGAAGAAAGCTGTGGAGAACCATAGCTGAGCTGGACATTCAATCATCTCTCGCCGTTGGAATGCCTTCAATATTACAATCGACAAGTTTCAACGTCAGGGGCTTAATCAATGTTGATGATCAGGATCTGGTCGAAAACATGGCAGAGTATCCACCTAGCAAACCACTTTTCATCTGGACTTCCGCTTTACCACAAATCGCCCTTGATGCTTCTCTCCCAGACCGTCTCTACGCAATCAACATGTTAGGTGGAAATCTCAATTTGGAGCTTGATGCACCAGCTATCTTACAGCAAGCCGAAGTTCTCGAAAATGCTCTGCAGTCGCTGCCTCCACAGTTCGTCTCCTCTACTCCCGAAGGTAATGTTCGAAATCAGCGAATCGACGGCCTCTTTACCAGCATCATGATCGACGTGATGATCCGTAGGCCTTTGCTTGCTCTTTACCGCACCATCAGCCAGAGTCCACTCTCCAGTCGCTATCCCCAGGCTCGAAAAGGAGCCGTTAGATCCGCTCTAGCAATCCTATCTCACATTGATGCTCTTGACCCCACAACTGGAGACCCAGCAACCGTCAAAAATCGCGCTCACCTCAATCTCTTACACATCCTCTGCCGCATTGATCTCATCCAAGCAGCACTAACACTGTGCCATGAGATCCGCTCCTTCAACTCTTCTTATCGCTCTGATGCCTTAAGGAACGGCTCTGCGCCATCTGAGCACGGACTTCCGCCGGAAGATCTCTTTGGGCACACCAAGCATAGTCTTGCACGAGTGGTGGAGAATACACTTAATAGCTTTATTTCAAGGATTGGCGAATTTGGCAGCGATTTGAAGGATGTCCTGCCACTCAGTATTGTGTTGTCGAATGTGAGAAGTGATGGCAGCCTGGAGGAGAAGAAAGATTTGATGCTCCGGGGCGCCGATAGAGTATTACAGGCTTGTAGGAAAATCTTGCCAAATGTCCAAGCGGAAGTGGCACAAAGGACGAGAGAGAAAGAGGAGGCGGGGAGAGGTAATATGGTAAGTATATTCCATCTGGCATTGAAAAATTCCGAAAGTTCTCGAGATGCTCAGGTTCATGAGACGCTCAGGGTCTTGAGACACTCAAGTTGCAGCGACCTTGCTAACCATCTTTAGGCTCCTGAATCAAGACCACAATTTTCGCCTACGAACCCGTACTGGCAACCTAGCCCGAGTCAAGGTCCTGTTCCACCATACAACGGCGGAGCCACGCCGTACAGCGATATATCTATGGTATGTCTCCGGTCCTGCATCCTGGATGCAAGTTCTAATTAGACGATTTACAGATGCCAGCCGAGGATCTGGGAATGCAAAATTTTGGATTCGACTTCGATTTCACCGATTGGGATTTAGGCCAGTCTTGGTTCTAATCAACTTTGGAGTTCGCCAAGGTACGGACATCACGTTGTACTTGTACAAAGTTGCAGAAGTTATAAATAATAACTCAGGTTAATGATTTGAGATGAGCACGAAGCTCCTATCTTCCAAGAAAAGACAAAGATTGAACAGGTCCATGTGAACAGCAGATTACTCTGTCCTACAACGCAACCCTCTCAGTGACTAGTCCTGCCTGAGGTTCTACTAGAACGTGATGTTCCTGAGCCTAAGGTCCAAAGGCCTTGCGGGTTTGCAATTCAAGGGCACGCTGTGATTGCTACCAAAAAATAATACGGGGAGATTTATGAGATGAAATGTAGGAGACGTGTATCCCAAGAACACATTGAACCATCCAACAGACCTCCCTGAACTCAAAACCATGTCGTCATCTTCTCCTCGGCATTTAGTATGGCTCCCCCGCCTCGCAGATTCACCAGTTCGCAGAAGCTGTGTCTTCACTGGGGAAAGCCTCATATCCCATCCACCTCACTACTTCGGTGGTGTTCCAGACCACCAATCCTTGAGACTGCCCCAAATGGTCCAGACGGGTCCTTTGTTATTGGTACCAACACTCTTACGAGCTTCTCGAAAGAACACTGCGGCCTGCTTGCCGATCTCAAACCAAGCAACCAGTCTTTCAAACCACGACGGTTGGGATGGTGGAGCCTGTTTATCGGATTTGCCTGCTGCTTTTGGCTGTGGCTTCGGACTCGGCTTCTGGGGACTTGGGGCCTGAGGGCAGGGACCTGCTTGACCGTTGTCATCCGGGGAAACTTTCCAAACGATGGCACGGTGGTCACGAATGATAATCTTCGTATGGACCGGCATGGCGTTCAAAGCTCTGGCTGCTTGCGTCTCCTTCAGAGCTGTTTTACCTTCCATCTCCTGCAGGATTTGAATTGTGATGGGCTTAGAATCTACTGCTGCATATGTACTCTGAACCAACCGTCTGAGCTCGGCTGCCCTTTCGGCGCTGTTATCCTCGTAGTGCAGGAGGGAATTGCACGACTCGGCTGTTCCTTTGCCTTCAGGGAGGCCGTGGTGGTAGATGCGCCCTCCGTGATAGCGATCTGGCGGAGACAAGATCTGCTTGATGTTCTCGTTGCTTGTGAGTTGTTCAATCTTTGCCCACTCTTTCTTGAATTGCCGGTCGTTGTACATATATCTGTCCCACATGTTTGTGACGATAATAATATTCCGATAGAAGTCTGGGCCGCAAAAGCATTGGGCCCACTGAAGCGTTTTGAGATGTGAAACGTCAATGCGATTGTCGATAGAGCCATATACAAAAATGAGGCCAGCAATTGTGACAAAGGGGCCGAGTGTAGTCAGACAACTGGCGATGTTCTCGAAATTGGCGTTGTCGTCCATGTCTGCTGCACCAAACCCGGCAGTATCAACGAAGAGATATTGCTCCCCATCAATGAAGGCTGGACAGACTTGGTATTGAAGAGTACCTATATTTCCTCCTTAGCCTCGGTTCACCAAGCTTATTTGAACCGTATACATACCTGATGTCAATTGGCCGCCGACTGTCAGATCCAGTCCTGTCAACTCCTTCAGAATTGTCGTCTTCCCTGTCCCAGATTTGCCGACGACAAAGATCAGCTTCGTGCCCCCAAGACTATCAAGAGTTAGGAACTTCATGTAGGGAACACGACGGTTGAGATCAGCATACTGTCTTTTGACAAACTTCACAACCTGCTTAGACGCAGCGCCTTTGGCTTCTCCGAGAAGTTCAATCATGCGGTAATACGCCGCCAGTCGCCATCCAGATGACTCTTTTTGACCACCATCCTTGTCAGGAGTTTGATCCTCACCCGATTCCCCAGGAGTATCAGAGCCCGTGGCTTTCCTGCCAACGGTGTTCTTTTCCGAGACTTCTTTCGACTTATTGTCTTGAAGTAGTAGCTTTGCGGTGGATAATTTACCACAATTTGCAGCCAAATCTGAAGTGGCAGTGACCATGGTGACGACGAGTCCAAGTATGGGGGTTGAAAGAGTCAACGAGTGGTCTTCTCAATGAAAAATGAAAAATACTCAAGGCTCAGCCTTCCTAGACTGGTATTGTGTTGGTAGACAAGGCTGTTCTGAGAAAGGAGGTCAATGTGTGTCAAAATGACCCAGATTGAGAGGAAATTTTGAGGGACTTATAGTTGAGGGCTGAGCTGGACTCAACCAGGTCTTTGTTTTCCTTCTCGAGTGATAGGTTCCGTCATCCTGTTGATTGGGAATCATCATCCTTTCTTGTTGCCCATCTTCGAGATCAACAGCCAGCCAACAGTCCGGCAGCTCTACTGGACGACTCATTTTGAGGGCGTTCCATTCTCTCGTGGGGCACGCCTACAGACCATAAACAAAGGGCATTATTCATTGGAGAATACTAAAGTTCTATGGTTTCGGTAAAGAGCCGCAGAAATTTGGGCTAATAGCAGGCTTAGATTCTGAAGTTCTTCCGAGGTGGGGTCCATGGTGGCTTGCAGGTGGTGTTATACCACGTATATCACATTCATTGGCGGATTGTTGCCGAAGCGACAGGGAAGGCGTAAAGAACTTTAGTGCCTCGTCCAATCCCTAAGTTCGTTGCTAGATTACCCGAATGCTTGAAATCACATATCCAGCATATCAGAGCTCCTCGATCATTGGTTGCATTCAAGGCGTTTGAGGTCCTTGCACAGGTCAACCGCTCCCGCCAACCGGTCACGTCCTAATCGCAATGAAATGGAACAGCCTCACTTTACTCCATTGCAGCTTTCGCCTGGAGATTGTCCAAATTGGTGACACAATTCTTCTCTTCTGCTGATGAACGCTTATACCTGATCTCTCAACAATGCGTAGTCACATCGGCCCAATGGTCGGCTTACAATACAGCCACACTCCAATACCTATCGCCGCAGCTGCTTCAGACGGCAACAGTAGACCTTTCGGCGAGAGGCCTCCTGGAAATTATATGAGAAATGCTCCCCGAGCTCGGCCATCTACATCCTGTCGAAAGGGAGCAGCTGTGCGTGCTCCCACAAAGATATCACCACCAGAGAAGTGGAAGGAAGTGGCGCCAACGATCCATGAATTATACATTGGCAAAAACTATCCATTGCGGATGGTCGAAGAAATCATGAGCGTGGTTTACGCATTTCGGGCTACGTAAGTCTACGTAAATATCCCGTGCAGATCATTTGAGGGATCTGATTCCTCTTCTGTTCGATGTTGCCAATTGGTCTGTGAGGAAGAGCCTGACATAATAAATCACACTCCATTGTCACCATTTTAAGACCATTGCGCTGTCGATCTCTAAATCTATATCAATGTATTATAACATTTAGTAAAATGTCTCTCTAGGCTCCAGATGTACAAGTTACGACTGCCCAAAATTGCAGGAAATAGGATAACTAAGAACGAAGCCACGAAAAGCTCACGCTGTGGACATTCCGGGCGATCAAGAACCTGCGCTCGACCTCGACGAATACCCAACACTGTCTCTGAAGAGATAATGTTTCCGGAAAAATTCTGCTTTGCAGCCAAGATGGGAGTCCATTTATCCCCAAATCGATACAGAATCCAAAGGGGATGCTCTTCAATATCGACAGTACATTGACCACAAGTTTGACCGCAGAGGCGAGGGTTGGTTATCAGACATCTTCGGGTTCGTTAACCCAAAGACACAAATACCAGCACAGACCATTGCATGGCAACTGTTATCGGACCAGGCCTTCGGAGTCACTACTCTCATCCAATCCAGATCTCACAACAAGGCAAGGGCCTCGCTTATCCAGTTCTTTGAAGGGCTCGGGAAAGAACCTCAGACTGGGGATCCGTCAATTATGGCGAAGTTCTGGCGTATTTGTCTCCAGTTCCGCGGGGTCGAGTGTTTTAACCCTCAGCTCAGAGCTCTAGGTAGCTTTTTGGTGAAGCTTCAAAGACTTCTCTCCAGGTGTCACGGAAAAGAATATCCTCTGACTCTCCTCGTCACTTCGGTGAGCCGAGTATCGCCAGAAGATCTGAAGGATACCCTTCGTATTGGGTATCACAAAACTCTCACGACACTGAGTAACCTGATTGGAGATAAAAATTCGACAGTCCTTCATATGTGGTCCGTCTTCTTCAGATACTGGGACAAGCAGTATCTCCAGACAGATAATTTGTTCTGGGAATTCAAGAGTGTGTGGGATCTGGCCACCGATAGATGTAAGACTGGATCCAGCGCTTTCATCGA
Organism: Cairneyella variabilis; assembly: GCA_001625345.1. NCBI lineage: Eukaryota > Fungi > Ascomycota > Leotiomycetes > Helotiales > Cairneyella > Cairneyella variabilis. The sequence continues at coordinate 8,478 of AYLM01000504.1, read as the reverse complement.
AGTATGTTATTACTTCATGTATGTAGCTTACTAGATTTTCGAAAAGTTTACGCTGGCCGAGAGGATGGCTCGCAATATGCTTGAGGATCTGAAGTTAGTGGATCTAACCAGCCATCGGACATTCTTGAGTCAAGCGTTTGCGTTTGCCTCAAAGTTGCTTGCAGAATCCGCTCGTAAACGCTGTCGATACTATGAAAGTGGACGCAAACGGAAGAAACTGACCCGGTGTTTCGAGCACATGACATCAGCAATTGAGAAACTCGAGGCAGGAGATTGTGAATGCTGTATCAGAGCAGTTAAGCTATCCAAAACACTATCCAAGTGGCAACGATAATCGGGGGATTGCCAAGGTGCGCACGAGGAGAGTCTGAGAACTGCGCGCATACTGAAAAAATATACATGGGACAGGTAGCTGAGAGGTTTTACCGCTTTCATACGGAATATCAACCATGTGCCATCAAAGTAGGGTTCATCACTGGAGAAGAAAGCTCTAACGTCACCCTCAAAAACTGTCAAAAATTCGCAGAATAAATGCTTAGAAGTTGATGTATTCACGCGCTAGAAAAGAAACTCCGAAATACATCCAACTTCAACTTCAACTTCAACTCCAACCAAGGAATATTACGCTCCGTTCCCTACGTCTTAATCAGAAATCATAGGCGTCTTTCCAGCCCACTCACTCTTCTCCACGCACATCTCCACCGTCCAAGCCGCCACGCTTTTCCTCGAAATACTCGGCACCATCGGCGCTCCCTCCCCTTTTTCTCCCCAAACTTTCACCTCCTTCTTCTCTCCATCGCTCAACATCACCGGCTTGACTAAAGTCCACTTCAACCCTTCTGTCCCTCTAACCAACTTTTCCACTTCATTATGGTCGGCATACCCGAACGCAATTCCCGAATGATTCAGCACCATCCTCATCGGCTAAAAAACGTGGCTATTCGAATCTCCAACCCCAAAAGCCGAGATCGTCACAAGTCTCTCAATACCGTACTTCTTTATGGCCGCAATTGCTTTTTGATGAGTCTCGGTCATCAGACGAGGCGGTGAAATGGGTGCTGAGAATGGATTGTCGGTTTTTCGCAGGGAAGCGAGGGCGATGATGACAGCGTCGGGTTTCGTTGGTGTGGATATGATGGCTGCTTCGATGTCGGTAGCGTTGATAGGAGATCCGAATACGATTGTGAGACCGGATGCGGGAGTAAGTGAGGATGAATTGCGGACAAGTGCTGTGACGGTGTGCCCGCGGGAGAGGGCTTCCTCGATGATGAGTTTGCCCGTTCGTCCGGAGCCGCCGAGGGCGAGGAGTTGCATTTTTCGTTGATTGAAGAGAGTGTAGAAAGTGTGAAGGGCTTTGAATTCGAGTCAAAGAGTACCCGATCGTTTGATATGAAGTGTGTTCTCGGCTGATGATCAATTTTCTGTGACGGTTTTGGAGTTTATTGAAGTGATCGATGAAATGTTTCGATGATGTGCTGCTGAATGCTAATGACCAGTCCATTTCGATGAAGGGAAGACTTGTATTATATGTTCCATTTTAGCAGCCTTTCTTCACATCGCAAAATCGTCCATGTTCTGCTCCCCCACCTCCTAAATCCAATTCGGATCCGAAGATGGACGAATATGATTGGCTAATAGTTAAATCCGGTCAGAATCCGGAGATTGAGGTCGGAGAAGGCTCGCAGGCGGAAAAGAAATCTACTCTCAACCCAACTTCCGTCCTTCCATCATCACCATCCTTCGTGTCTCTCGAGATGGAACACAGTCTTAAGCAACTCGATCAACCATCAACCTCCCTCCTTCGATCAGTGCTTGTCTTGTCGTCGCAGATGAAATGCGACCCATGGCAGGTGGTCATCGAGTCGTCTGGCCTCTCTCGCCGCCACTACCCTGGTCCCGCGAGCTCCTATCGCGATGATGGCAGCAGAGAATTGCAAGCGTTCAATACGAGTGATGTTCGGCTCAGGGGTTTGATCTTGGATTTATGATCTGCCGTCGAACTGGTTTTCTCAATCTTGCAATCACATTTTCAATCTTCAGGCGATCTGATCCAATGCGTCCCAGCAGGAAGTCATGTTCCAATGTTGGTGCGACTATCCCGAGTCTATGTTTCGAACTCGTCCAGTGAGCATTGTAAGGATATCTAGCTTTCGAGAACACGAGTGGTCCTCAAGCCAATGCGATTCACTGGGATGTCATCCTGCAAGGGATTTATAACATGTCTTAGACTGACATCGCGAACGCGTACTTTGCACCCCTTTTGCAGATGACATCGCATTCTTTACGTTGAGGAATGCTTCTAGAAATTGCTCTGGCGTTTCGTGTGGCCGAATGAGCATCAAAGAATCGCAAAACAGACGCGCGGATGGAATCAAGGGAGTTTCCCGTCGCGCTCGCGACGGGAAAATCAAGGACCTTTATGGTACGCCTCCAAATCTCCCTCGACCTGATATCTTGCAAAGAAATCACATAGAAACTCCAGAAATTTTCTTCGCTGTTCCACTTCCCAGGGGGGTTCTTGAAAGTGGCTGGCAAGGATATCGAAAATGAGACTTTAAATTACTTTTCCTAGCAAGATTTCCACTATATAGTTTTGGCGATCCGTCTCTCCTCTCGGATGCATCATTCTATCTACCGCCGAAAAAGTAACGAATTATGTCAAAATTCATATGGGCAGCCGTTGCATTTGCGGCTCTTTCAACCTCCATCATCATCCCCGCAGGCTCTGAAAATGACAGCCTAGGGAAACCCACGCCTCTCGTGGCTGCTACGTCGCCGGATAAGGAGGGCAATTCGGGATTCTTACAGCTAGCAGTACACCCTCGGGAAAGGACAACAGGCAGCAAGAGGAGGCAATCCATTGACCCACTGAGAAATGATATCAGTGGTTACTCCATCCAAAGTATGTACCAAGGTTTAGTTAAATATTCTTGCTTGTCTAAATGTCTGCAGTCTCTGTTGGAACCCCTCCTCAGCCAATGGAAGTTCAGATTGATACCGGATCTAATGAGTTATGGGTCAATCCTTTGTGCTCAACCGCCTGGAATCCTGCTGGCTGCACGCTGAATGGATTCTATAGACCCAAATTTTCCCAGACTGCTCAGGATTTATTCTTACCATTCGGGGTCAGCTATGGAATTGGTTCGGTATCTGGCACTTACTACAAAGACACCGTTAGAATTGGAAGTGAGTTGATATTGGGAATTTTTATTGCTTATTGGCTGAACCTAGTACAACAGGTGCGACTCTCACAGCAACCCAATTCGGCAATGCCGCAACTAGCCAGCAGATGATGGAAGGAATAATGGGAATTGGCTGGGGATATGCTGTCGATACAAATTACTACAACGTAATCGACCAGCTGTATTTACAAGGCGTCACCAACAGCAGAGCTTTTAGTTTGGACCTTATGAGCATTGACGTTGCTGACGGTTCGTTTTGTCCTTTCTGCGCAGGTGCTTGTACTTACAGATTCTAGGATCTATCATCTTTGGAGGGATAGATACGATGAAGTTCAGTGGCGTCCTCGAGAAGCGTCCGATTATACCAGCAGGTTTATCTCCAGATCATTATGCTAGGTACTGGATTTACATGACGGGCGTCGGGATCACGATGCCAGGCTCTCAAATTTCGACATCAGTCACCCCTGTTGGCTACAATCAAGCCATCTTTCCAGACAGCGGCTCAACTTGGTGCTACCTTCCAACAGCTCTTTTCAATTCTCTCCTCTCCTACTTCCCGAACGCTGTCAACCAAGGCAACAGTGCATACACCGTACCGTGCTCATATCGAATCCAAGCCGGAACCATTGACTTCACGTTCGGCAACACAACCATCCACGTCTCGTTCCACGAATTCTTCTGGTTTGATGGCCAGAACTGTTGGTTTGCCGCTCAACCTACTTCGAACACCTTCCTGCTCGGAGACTCCTTCATCCGATCCGCGTACATCGTCTACGATCAAGACAATGCCAATGTACTACTCGCGCAAGCCGCCAACTGCGGCTCGAACATCATTCCCATCGGAAAGGGCGTCAATGCTATTCCTTCCCTTACCGGTGGCTGCACGCCGACCAGCACTTCGAAACCTCCTGCCGAGCCGACGAGTACTAGCTTGCCGGCCAAACCGACCTCTACCGCGATGAAAAGCAGCTCCATCCCACCGAAAACGTCAAGGACCATGCCTCTTTCTAGCTCGGCTAAGGTCCAGGTTGCAAGCTCGACTGTCAAGCCTAGCTCCACCATGCCGTTGCCAACGAGTTCAAGCATGTGCAAACTATTTACTGTTACTGTGACCAGTGTCAGTGTAAATCATGGAATTTGTACTGCTATTGGACAGACTTGGTAAATAAGTCAGCGGCTCCCGGCCAGCCTCCTGACTGGCATGGCAATGATATCTTCACGATGGCGGCTGTTTTGCTGATTCGAGACGGGATTGATGGATTTGATGTATATACTTCGCGGTCGATGCGTACATGATTGGGATGAGATGCTCGGACACTTGTTCGGACTTGGAGTTGGAATTGCATTTGACAGATTGGGATCTGATATTTGGCGCGAATTGTTTGATTTAATGCTTAGGATTGATGTCCAGAGGCGTGACGAAATTGAAATTCTGTTTAAGCACAGAATGAGAAGCAACCACATCTGCAACACTCAAGATCGCGGCAATTGTGACACCGAAACTTAACTGCCGATTTTGACCAGCAATTAATCCTCCTTCTAGTGCCCAATCAGCACTCAGAAACAAATCACAAGTCCCAACCATCCGGCAGCCCCAATCAATCCAGCGAATACCTGACCGATTGCCGAGATGCCCTGTTCTCCGAATGTGTGCCATGTGCTTCCCACAAGTATGAAAGTAACGGAAAGAGTAGTACAGGCGGCAGAATATCGAAAATGCCCATAGATCCCATTTTGCCTTCGGTAATTCTCGAAATATGGGCCGAACTCCCTCCTAAGACACTAAGTACGGTCGAAGCGCAGACGAAACCCCGGGCAAACTCTTGACGACTCAATTGCTGCACTCTATCGTCGAAACCAAATTTTGGGAGGAAGAAGGAGACGGAGATGAGACATCCAGAATCTGGAGCCGTTCCATAAGAGATGGTCCAAAGTGCAGCAAGGTATTTCTCCACTTCCTTCGAGTCCCAAACGACAACACCAGCCTCCAGATCCTTCGACGGATGAGCATTCTCCCAATATCGTTGAGCAGTCTTTGTGACCTTTTGGATCTTCTCCTTGACGGTCCCAGGAGAAATACGATGCAAAAGAGGAAATAGCAAGCCGGGGTGAGGATCTTCTCGAGAATTGGGCATGGTGATTCTTGGGCGGGCTTTTTGGCAGATTTGTGGAGACTTCTGATCTGAGTTTTTGTAGTAGTGACGAGAACAGAGAGACGTGCGTGATTGAATGTTGATCGTGGAGGACGCGTCGAGAATTCTGATTGTGGCAGGCAGCAAGACTTTAGGCGCATTTGCCGAGTTCGAATATTGGAGCGAGAAAAATCTCTGAATGATCCACCTTCAGCGCACAAGGTTTTCTCTGATTGTATAGAGAGAGCGCGAGATTCTGTGAAGTACATTTCTTCTCACTTGAGTTCATTGACTTGCTCTAATTGTTACGCTCGACGTTCCTGCAGTAATTCGGCTATATAAGGGACTCAGCAGCCCTTAAATGAACATGTAACATTATTAAGACTCGTGCCGTTTTCTCCATACCGCTTTCTATGCTCCTCACGCTGCTCTTGACGCCTTTGCTCATCGTAATGCATCTGAACGATGAATATAGCAACCATTTCAAGTACTGCTTTTTATTGTACTGAAATTTTTGTAGAGACTGGAGAGTTGTCTATTTTGAGATTGTAATGAGAGGGGAGATAACGTGTGCTGAGAGAAAGAAACCTACTTGAATGTTTGAGAGTAGCGTTTACTTAAGAATACTCTAGTGGACTATTTTCCCGCCAGTGATGAAATTCATTGACTAAACCAAACTATGACTAAACTTCCGAAAGGCTCATTATACTACCTGAGCTATAATGCTATTCCTGGAAAACAGCTTATTTAGTCTGTACAACTTGGATGAGATATTTTCAATCTTTAAAAGTAGAGGGGCTGAAGTTCCAAGGAAATAATATAGACATGCCGAAGCCTTAAACTCTAAGGGTTCATACTCTAGCTTCAGAGATGTTTGTGATGTGAGATTGGAAATTAAAGAATACAAATTCTATCTAAAGCTCAAATTTAGCTGAGATAGAATAGACAGTGCTCCAAGCAAGACGTAAAGCTAATAATTAATGACACTATAGAACGCCTACCCCATATGATACCAAAACGAAAAGAATCTCAATCCAAAACTTTACACATCCTCCCCTCTTCTAGTCAATCTCAACTTTCCTCAGACACTACTTCGCTCTCAGCGCATGTACAATCGGGGTGAGCTCATAGTCGGAAAGTCCCCTGTCAATCTTCGCCACGGAATTAGCATTGAAGTTGACCTCAACCCTCTGGCCGGCCTTCTCCAAAGTTAGGGTCTGTTTGAACTTCAGTTCCTGGCTGATAATCCAGCTGAAGTCGGTGGCCACATGCTCGGTAGTCGTGTCCTTGCCCTTGCCAGCAACGCGTCCTTTATATCCCTTCTTGGTAACTCTAGAGCCAGAGCCCTTAACCGCTAGTGCCTTCTTGCCACCAGCGCCAACCTTCTTCGCAGCGGGTTTGGGCTTGCTTCCGTCCTTGCGGTCCTCGTCCTCGCGCTTGCGTTCCTTATCTCCTCTTACCTTTTCAGCGCTACAACAATATATCAGTACTGAACGAGAGTTGAGTGTAGATCGCGCACTAGGGCGACAAGGATCAGAGCGAGGAAATCTTACTCGGCGGCTTCTTTATCACATTTAGCATAAGTTTCCCCGTCCTTCAAAAAATACCAGTCATGATTGTAGCAGATAACGCAGTGAACTGCACAAACGCCCTTTTTCAATGGTCTGCAGTTGCCTTTACCCTTATCTTTCAACGGCAGTGGTGATCCTTACCCTTCTCGAAGTGGGGCATCTTCTACGAAAAGATTGAAATGAATTACGACGTATATAGTGTAATTGTATTGCGGAAAAATGGAAGATTGTGCGCGGGTAGAGCCAATACGGATAGCAATTCCAACGAATGGTATTGAAGGTGGATTTACTTATAGAATAGTGTGTAACCAATGGGAAGCTTTTGAATGCGGAAATAATATGCGGAAGGTGGAGAATGTCTTTGTTAATTTGTTCAAAAACCGTCGAGGGTTGTTGTCAAATCATCCCAAACTTCGAACCACGAAGAAAGAACCCTATTCACTTCTTTGAGAACGTAGGATGCAAACGTCAGATTCTTTTGAGTGCAGCTACCTTGCCAAAGTCCAAGGAGCATGATGATCAGCGAGGAGGATGAGACTTGAGGCAGAGAGCTGGATCTTTGGGTGAACGGACAACAAAAGAGAGCCTGACATCATGCATCGAGTGACCGTAGGCAGCAAATCAGAGACCATATTCATGCCACAATAAACATTATGTTCAACCAAATCTTCGCCGCGGTGCATATTCGGCCTCAAGGGCAAAATTCATGGAACTTTCCATTCCAACATTACCTTTCCCACCTAATTCTTGTATCCAAGAACCGTCATAAGATCCTTCGTAGTGGTGACCTTTCCAAAGCTTGACAGCGTGTTCATAGCTGCATCGTGTGTCTCCTCAGCTCCTAACGCCGCTCCTGTCTTCCAGTCTTCCTTCCCATAACTCGCACACGCATCCCCAACAACAATCATCTCGTATCCTAGATCTGACGCATGTCTCGTTGTATTACTGATGCACTCTGTGCCATCCATGCCAATGACCACAAGCTTTCGCTTCCCGTCCTTACTGTAATTCTTTATCGCTTCAGGCAAGTGCTCAGATAGAAAGGCACTGCCAGTGTGCTTGATGAATGTGGGCTCATCGGCTTCGGGAGCTGCGCTCGTATGAGGAGCAAAAGATTCTGGATATTTGGAGGAGATTATATTAGCTGGATCGTCAATATCATCGTGTTGGACGTGTATTATGGGCCACGAATGCGATCGCCACGTCTTCAAGATATGCGCAACGTTCTGTTCGAGTTGTGGCGTGGAGCGAGGACCCCATTCCGATAGTCCTTGGACCATGCCATGCTGTAGATCGATGACTAGCAGGATTGGAGAGGTGGAATCCGCAGATGCCATTTTCAGCAGAGAGGGGCTAGGTAAATACCTAGATGCAGCGAAGTAAGTGTGTAGACAATAGTCTTGATGGGCTGATGTTGTGGTTCGCGTTCCGCGTCGCGGGGTCAAGTTGATCCTCAGTTGATAGGAGTATACCTATCCTACAGGGGCGTGTGTGTAGCTCAAAACTGCTGAGGGAAGAAATCGGGTGGCCTAACTGCCGTGAATTTAACAATCTGCCGCGCTCTAGTTAGCTGTTTTTTTGGAGGGAGGGGGG
>AYLM01002513.1:0-54205 GCA_001625345.1 Cairneyella variabilis | reverse complement strand
GATCACATGATATAGTGGGGAGTCGGGGCAAGGTTCTGAACCCGTGCCCTGACAGCCTCTTTACATTTGCCCACGCCTTCACAACCCTATATTTTTATTAAACTAGCACTAAGGGTATAGATTAGAAATCAATTACTACAGCTTTTACCTTTAAAAAGTTAAAAGTTATAGAGGGGAGAGTAAGCTCGTAATAGATTACTAAGATTCTCCTTCCGCATTTTGAAGTGGTGAGAGGGCAATAGGGTAGGCTTAGTAATAGATTACTTAGCAAACTCATTGGCTCGGTCTAATACGCCACCAGACTTAGCGTGGCGCTAATGGTCGACGGTCCAGTCGTCCCCAGACTTAGGCTCCATGATTTCGCGGCTTCGGGTTTCGGCCATCAACCCCGCCATCGCCCACCAAGGTGTCATGTAAGGTTACGGTGCCGAACCTAACATCGCCAGCGGAAATCCTTGTAGCCAGTCCAACCGCAGAATACAGCCTAACACTTGTCATGCGGATACCACGGAGTCATCACGCAAGTGTAGATTCAGCGGTGTCTACAGTTTCAGAAACGCCACATCACTGCTAAGTTAGATTCTTAAGCTCTAGAAATCCTTCTGGCCGCTGCGTAGCCTGATGGACGCCGACGCCATGTCCAGCAGCTCAACGGGCATTTCAATTGTCAACATCAGAGACATATGGCACGACCAGCGCATGGTGACACCAAAAAAATTTGGATTTTTGAAGGAATGAGTAACTCTTCATGCTAATTTGAACATCAAAGGCTCTCCTGCACCGTGTCATCTGGGGCAGCTTATGATCGGCCTGCTGTTGAACCTTACAGACTCCTATTTGCTAAAGCTTATCATACTTTGAAACTTTTAGATGAATTGAAAATCCTTCTGGTGGACTGTGCTGTAACAGAATTTCCACTAACTCGATACATATCGAGCTTATCCAAACCCGTTTCAAAGTCCAAACCCTCCCGCCCCTAGATAAACTCTAAAATTTCTGTGAAATCCTACGGTGAAATTTAGAGTTTATCCGGGGGACTAGTATCGCGGGGCTCGAACCGAAGCTAGCGAATCCACGAGTCAGATGGCTTACGCTTTGATAAAAGAGTACGGCCCTGCCTTCGGCACAGCTTTCCTCGTCACAGACCCCATGTTATCCTGCACGATATGCATAAAACCCTCAAGCCACCTCCTCTGCATCCCAAGGGGATGTTATAACTCAAACTCAAATGAGCGCCCATTATTTAGAGCATAGGGTACGCAGATATCAAGATACATAGATGGGATATTTTCTAAGTTGGACCCACCATCTTGTTCCACTGTTCCACTGCACTACTTCAAACTTTCATCTGCTGTTGTGCTTAAATTGCAATTGCCTTCTCTTCATTTCAAAGGGCCGAAGCAAGTCTCCATCAAGTCATGGCCTCAAATTTGCCAATTGAGCACGACGAATCCGACCTTCCAAGTAGCATATTCCTTATTTCTTCGGATGGAAGGATAATACAACTTCCCATACCCTCCGCTTCTCCTAGAGACCCACTGAATGTGAGTATTCCACAACAGACCCGTTACACTCGAACCATGTTCATTCAACGATACTCCTTTTTGGATTTGTCCTCTAAGTAAACGCCATTAATTAATTTAACTCTCCGACCCCTAGTGGGACTTTCGAAAACGACTTGGTGCCCTGGGGGCACTATTCTTCTTTATTGTCGTTGGAATGGTACAAATGCAGGGTATAGATCTGCTATTTATAGAGCTGGTACAAGAGTACTCTGCTGCTGTACGTGTTTAAATCCCACTGGCTGGTGCAGAACTCACATAGTCGCAGGAAATAGGCCAGTTTCAGCTCTCTGTGCTGGCATCAAGCGCCGCGCTTTTTATGGGGCTTGGAGCCTTCATATGGATTCCTCTGTCGCTTGCAATAGGTAGAAGGCCAGTATTTTTACTGTGCGCAGTCCTTTTATCGCTTTCGACTTTATGGGCCGCACTGTCAAGGAGCTTTTATCAGCACTTAGCCGCGAGATGCTTTCAAGGACTTGCCGCGGGCTTTAGCCCCAGTGCAGTAAGCTTTCCCTAACCTCTAATCTATTTCTCAAGCCATTCTAATCACTAAAAGGCTATTCTTATTATAATCGACTTGACATTCATCCATCAACGCCCTTACGCCATTGCACTATTCTGGTCTTTAGGTGGCTGCATTTCGAATGCTGTCTTATCTCCAACACCAAAGCTCATCTCTCTTGGGAAAGGCTGGCGCTGTTTTTACTTTGTATGGTTGACGCCGTGTATTCTGGCAATCTACCTCGCCTTTGTCTTCTGCCCAGAAACCTACTTCCGTCGGCCACCTCTTGCATTTGATGGACATGTCCTTACGCAGAGCGCTACGGAGAAAGTCACATTGTACGCTGGATGGCAGGAATTAAATGAGGAAAAGCCACTACCGGATTTACCATACAAGTCACCATTCTACGCATGGATACAGGAACTAAAATTCTGGGGGACGACTACCAAAGGTGGATGGAAGGCTATGAGACATTGTTATCCCCAAATATTGCTTTGTTTGCTAAATCCACTGATCTTCTGGGTCATGCTGCTTAATGCTCTTGTGTTGGGCGCACAAGTTGCACTAGACCAAACTTACCTAACTTTGTTGAGCGCCGCACCTTACAACTTATCGATCGAAACCATTGCCCTCATCAAGCTCAGTACTGCAGCAGGATCCTTGCTCGGATGGCCTGCAGCTGGTGTGATGATTACACGGATTTCCCGTTCTTTGGCTGCGCGCAATAAAGGGGTATGCAATCCAGAGCACTACCTACCTTCGTTCATCCTGCCTGTCTTGATTGGAGCCCTAGGCGTTATAATCTACGGCGTTGCTGGGGAAAATCACTGGTCATGGCCCTGGATCTTCGCCTCCTTCGGCCTAGTGTTTTTCAGCTTTATCTCCTTATACACCTCCAACACGTTGTGGGCCACCCAGGCTTTTCCTCGTTGGACTGCGGCATCATTGACTGTCGTTAGTGGCGGAAGCTATGCAATGAGCTTTGCATTGAGCTTTGCAATTGGACCATGGATACGAGCTGTTGGATTCGCGAGAGCTCACATTGAAATCGGCGGGCTGATTCTTGTTTCTGGTTGCGTTGCTATTCCGATTGCAATTTGGGGGAAAGGCTGGAGAGCCTGGATTCAAAACCGATGGGATTCAAATTTGGGTGGAGCTTTGAGGCCCCAGTGACTTGATGTACAGTACTAGGTTTCAATCTAGACATAAGTGTTCAGGGATTCTAGCAGTTCTTGAGACGGGCGGATACGCGCTTGGACTGGGCAGAGAAGTTTAAATTGACTACTGCTTGAATGGCAAGTGACTGAGTTGAAACGCTAAGCAGGGTGTAGCCTGTAAGTTACCCTACCCTAGTAATAGATGTCTTTTTCAATTGATTGACGCTATACTAAATTGAACATAGGTCGATGATGGTCTCATGATACAGACAATGATTTTGCCAAGGAATTTTTCCGAGTTAGCCAGCCGGGTACACTATTTCAGGAGCTGGTATTTTCGCAATTGTGTGGGAACAGTGGTAATATATTGTCATGGAATTTCCGTCGTGACGTCAAGTCCTCTCAGCTGAGAAAAATTGCAGAGTCATGTGGACTTTGTAAAATGTTCTTGCAATGCTTAGAGTTGAATTAGCATAGTACAAACGATAAGAAGACATTGTTGTCTTTAGGGTTGGCTCGATGTTGGAAATGGATTATTATGATTGCCTATGCTTCGACTATGTATAGCTCTAGGTATGTAGAGATACACCTAGCCCTGTCTAGAAAGAGAAGAAGGTGTTACTGTTGGGAATATTAGGGGCCTGGGACCCCTATATATTCAGCATACTTGCCCACTGTAAATTAGGTTCCGTAGTCAAATTTAGTGGATTGCTTCTGTAATCTCAACAGTTACATTACAAGGTTAGTTTCTTTATGTCTATGGATAGGACTTGATATAGCTCTTGATGATATCCAAATCTGACTTCTGTATTATCTAGAAAGGGGAATCTAATCTATTTCTAGTTGCTGCGGACCAGAAAAAGCCATCATTGAACGGAAGACAGTATACTGCGTGAGAGGATGCTGGACAGAGACGTTGAGTAGAGGTCGTGTTAGCTGGAGATGCTGCGTACGTTATGCCCCAGTTCTTGGATAAGGCTTGAATGAAGGGATGCGTGATGCGAAAGCTTTAACATGGCGTTTGGACTTTGCATTGAGGCACGATGGCGCGGAACTAGCTGAAAATGCTCGAATATTATACATCGGAACAGCTTGGGACGACAAGGAAGTTTGTCCTCGGAGTCCTCATCATCGAAGAAACATCACAATGACAGACCCAGCGAAAGCTGCAAATCGCGACAAGATGCTGCTGGAGGAAGGAATTAACTCTTTCGATGTTTTGTTCGAACTGGAAATGCTAGGTTCACCAGGCATGTATATTCTCAACACTTCGGATTATTCCACACCCAGCTACCTGGAACGCGGAGGATTATTCGTTCGTGACCATGTCGAAATGGATGGCAGAAGAGGCATCCTAGACAAATTGTTTGGTCCGGGCTGGCAGCTGCTCGGCGCGGGCCCTTTTGAACCCACACTTCTCCTTGCTGAGCGGATAAAGTCGAGATTCCACGGTTATCTGGGTGGGGTCTCTGTTCATTTCGACAATCAAGAAGGTAGCCAGGGGGGGTTAAGATCCTCAGCGGACAATATACTGAGTGGTTTGAGGAGAGTAGGGCTAAGGCTGTTTTGGTCAGGCCGGACCATTACATATATGGCATTGAAGAAACGAATAAACAAGTTGAGGCAATTGTTACGAAGGCTCTGGATTATTTTGCTCGGCAGGGTCCGGTCATTCCCGCACTTCTCTGAGCCTCAGCCAAGTTTTCCAATGAATTCAACTTGATTTACTTTATAATCTCGCTCAGAAAGGGCAATATCTCCTTGAGTGAAGGTCAGGGGCTTGGCAGAGGCGGTGGGTTAGTCGTGAATTTTCGTAGGCAGTTAAATCTTACACGGCGCCAACGCATCGCTTGCGATCTTGGCACTTTCCCAATCGGGAAGGGAGTCTTCTCCGTTTCTCTTCCTCCATCCTTTCCGCCTTCACTTTGCGTGTCTCGATAGAAATCAGCCGTAGCACGATCTAGAAAGTGTTCTTGAAGTTGGTGAGGGCAATAATGGCAAAAATGATGTCTATGAGCGGTTGCCAGATAACCTAATCGGTGCCACGCCACTTTAGTCAGAATCCGAACCTGTTTCTCCTACCCCTGCGGCGAATAACATCGCAAAAGTTTTCTCGGCATCTGTTAGAGCTGTAAAGGTGTTTGTAGTGTTAGTACACTGGATCTAGACCTCCAGCGGAGAAGTGTCGAGCTGCCGAACAAGTGATAAGTTGGCTGCAGGCTCAATTCACACAAGTATTCATTTGATTAAACGTGTAATGAATTTGACCATCTCTCTATAGCTTGGCCTTCACAGCCTGTCCCATCTTGCAGAAAACTTGTTTCAATTTTGTAGCTTTCATAACATCGCCCTTCACTTTCAACTTTCTAGACAGGAACAACCGTTGTGGGTTTGCCGTCCCGCCTGCCAAGTTGCCAATGTTTTCGTCCGAAAAAGATACTGTGGCTATTTGATAGGGACATTAGCTACAATTCAAAAGAATAGTAAGGGATAGAGTTCAGTACAAGAAGCATGAAGAGAATTGGAATAAGTCATCGAAGCAGAACTCTTGATGAAGCTCCACATCCTCTCCCACCCTATCTGCTCTTGTTTGAAGGAAATTTTACCTGTAGGCTTGTTTCCTAGGCCCTTTCTAACTTCACCCTTATTCTTGAGGTCAATGTACCAGTTCTCCGTCTCACAAGCTTGATACTTCAATGTGGAAGCGAATATGACATTTTCATTCTTAATGGCATCTTTGCAATCGGCATCTGATATGGTGAGGACGCTGCTTATGCGATCAAAAACCTCTGAGGAGGGAAATGCAGCTGTACCAAGTGTAAGTAATTACCCGGCATTAGGTATGAAGAGGAAGAAATACGGCTCTTGAGAGACATCATTCGATGATTTTAGGCCTCACTTGCTTTGGGCTCGGGATATACCTTTACCCCTGAGGATACTGATCCTATCACTTTTGTAAGTCGAACTACCTACCACATGATAAACGTACCAATAAACTAACGTTAGTCCCTAAAAAGCCTCAAATTCCAACAATTGTCAATATTTCAGCATCTATACTAGACAGTACTACAGAATATTTGTACTGGACGGGTTCCTTTATCACAGTCTCTAATGGCCATCAATACTTGGTCGTTTCCCACATGTTCTTCGTCTTCATTGCTTTGGAAAGTTATGTGAAGGCATCGATCCTTGATCTAACCGACACCTCATACTACGAGCCGTTTTTGGAGCACAAGCCTCTTCCGATATCCACACTCTCTCCGGACAGTTGACTATACATCTCCAAGGGTGACTTTGGGTATGAGGGAGTATCTAGTGATAGCATTTCCATGATACGTACTTGGAGCATCAATCCCACGGCATCATTCAACATCACCTATGAATTGCAATCTGCCATTCTATATGACGGTGTGCAAGGGAAATTCCCGTGGGCAGGAGGGACAACAGAAGAATGGGTTGTCCCCGCTGCAACGGCGTGGGGTACAATTACTGTCAATGGGAGCGAGTTGGCTATCCAGCCAGAGAGAACCCCTTCATCTGGTTCGACAGACAAACAGGACTTGCGCTCCTCACTGGGTCAAATTGGACGTGGTTCGAACTCTATGTTCCAGGTACATTGCTCAAAGTTTCGGCTTGGCCCGTCTGCGTAGGCACTGCGTTTCGCAACAGTCCGAAGTGCAGACGGGGTTCATATATCGGTCCCGCTCGTCATGCAAAACTCGAAAACATCAACGTATCATTCCAATACCACTGGGGTAACATATCCCTTACAGTGGACACTGATATTTCCGGGGGACGAATCATTATCGATCACATCAGTCCGAGCAAACCAGGAGATCGTCAGCCCAAAATTGAATGATGACACCGCGTATCAAGGGGTTCATCGAGTTTAGCGGGACCTTTTTAGGCAAACAAGTAGAGGGCTATGGTCTCGTGGAAACGGTTTATATGTAGAGCAGGTGGCTACATTAGAGCTATTAGCACTTTTAGGGTATTACGGCTCATTCCTCTGCCAACTTGAAATTAAAATTATCTTTCTATGTTCCGTCTATGCACCGATCTTTTCCCAGCACTAAATTCATGATCCAATGTATGCTTTTCCTGTACAGCTGCTCCTGGTCCGTCCAACAGCTTTCTCGCCCTAACCTCGAACGCTTCAATCATTATTCCAGCAACCCTAGGTGCAACGGCCTTGCTCAATGCCGCGTATATAGGATTCGAAAATTGAAAATCCAGCGTCAAGTGCACTTCTGTCTGATCCCTGGTAGGATGTTGTGTCTTGTCCGTCTGCGGCTGTCCTGTTGGAGGCCTGTAGTGGAAAGGCTTGACAGTCCATCTTGTGCTCAGCGATTGAAATATGCTATTCGCAGATGCTGGCGCATTGAATGTCTCCGAGTGGTGCGAGAGCTCAGACTTCGGCAAATTCGTGAGGGCCTCCCCTCCCAGAGCTTCAACAATTGATCCGGGAATGCAAAGGAGTCTTGATGTAAAGGTCTCTTCAAATCCTCCCCAACCGACTTTCAAGTCTGCCTCTGAGGGCCAGCGATTTCCGTCCTTGTCTGGAGCAGACCATTTTGTGACTTTTGATTCTTGGCAGTAGGGAACGAAGGTCGAGTAGCTGTCGACGTCTGAGATGAGGGTGTAGAGACTGCTGGACTTGTATGGTAGTATTCTCGTTGCTGAGAGACTCTGGGATTCAGTGCCGGGAAGAGTTATGAAGCTTCGTTGGGCATGTGGTCTGAAAGAGTGTAGAGCTGTGTTGGGCCGAAGGGTTCGCAGCATTGCTTTCGACATGGTGGAGTGCTGCAGGAAGTCAACTGACTGTAAGGAGAGGCGACGAAGGAAAAGGCTATAAACAACTAAAGTCCATAACAACAGAAAGGGTAGTAAACGTTAGAAGCGTCCTATTATTAGTGGTGAGGTCATGATCAGAGATTCAGCTCGGTACTTTTTCGAAGCTGACCGGCAGAACTCCGGCACAGTCTTGGCCCACTTCGCAAAGGGTATTTTCTCGCGAAAGATTTCTCTTTCTAACAACCACACACTCAAGGGAAATGGCATCGAGTCAAAGCAATGGAGAGACCGTCCTGGTCGAGAGTATGTCCTCGTTGACTGTTCAAGATTCATCTGCGGCAACTGATCCTCCTGAGCCAATCCCTCATCGATCCCACAATCCTGAGAACAATTTGAAGAGGAGCGACCCATTTCAATTTGGATCTCGTTATCTGAGCGAGGAAGACAATGTCTACGAGTTCAATGCATGGGATCATGTAGAGACTGACGATACTTACAAGGAGTATGCAGAACTGCAATACGCAAAGCAACGAGAAGCTCCTGTCTCCGACTTCGACAAGAGTACGTACCTCATCTCTATCTCCCACTCCCCGAGCATCCTGATGATTTGAAAATAATGCATAGTTCATCTGAGACTACGGTCCATGAACGAAATAACATCAGCAATGTCTTTCGCTCCTATCTGAATTGCACTTCCAGATATACACTGTTACTTGCCTCGAATGGTTGGAATTTAGCTAACAATTTCCAAGATAGATTCAATTCCGATCCAGCGAAATGGTGGAACAACTTCTACAAGAACAATACCGCAAACTTCTTCAAAGACCGAAAATGGTTACAACAAGAGTTCCCAGTACTGTCTGAAATCACAAAAGCCGACGCAGGCCCTATTACACTCCTCGAGGTCGGTGCAGGTGCTGGCAACACTGCGTTCCCAATATTAGCCCGCAATCAAAACCCAGATCTCAAAATACATGCTTGCGATTTTTCCAAGAAGGCCGTCGAAGTGATTCGTGAGAATGAGGCATATGATACCAAGAACATTCAAGCAGATGTATGGGATGCTGCAAGCGAAGTGCTCCCTTCAGGGTTGGAAGAGGGATCTGTGGATATCGTCGTCATGATATTCATCTTCTCCGCTCTGTCACCAGCACAGTGGAAGCAAGTTGTCTATAACATCCACCGAGTCCTGAAACCTGGCGGCGAGGTGCTGTTCCGAGATTATGGACGAGGTGACCTGGCACAAGTGCGCTTCAAGAAGGGCCGGTACCTAGAGGAAAATTTCTACGTCCGAGGAGATGGTACTCGCGTATACTTCTTTGAGAAGGATGAATTGATCAGCATCTGGACCGGGAAAATTTTCGAGAGAACAGACGCATCAGAAGAGACTTTGACTGGCTTTGAGGTCATTGATCTCGGCGTTGATAGAAGACTGCTGGTGAACAGAGCCAAGCAGCTGAAGATGTATCGTTGCTGGATGCAAGGGCGGTTCCGGAAGCCGGAGACGTCTCTCCCAGGTTAACCGACCACAAGAAATAGTATGCTCGTAATCACTCGGCGACTAAGTTACAATTCGCCGCAACCCAGCAAGTATCTGTCAACGACAAAAGACGTCACGCAGCTCAATTTCAGTGGAACGCATAGCCTTGCCTTAGCACCAGGCTCATTTTGCCGATTCGCGACTTGGAGGGAAGGTTGGCCGGCTGAGCAACCATGCAATGCATCGGGCCACCCTCGTGATGAATCTGAAAACTGGCTCCATATAGTCAGCGCTTTCAAGCTGAGATCTTTGGTCAAATGGTAATGAGTCCCTATCGCTATAGAAATAGAATAGTCATGCCTCGCCAGCAAGTAACCCAAAATATTTTACCAAACAATTTCAACCTAATGTTAAATCCCAACATGTTTCACAGGCAGTTTTGCCAGGCCTCGAAAATTATCATGGTATTAATCCCCCCCCAACCCCTCCTGTCAGCTTTCAATCTTGAATTTGGCAAATTTCTGTAAGTTAGAATGGTATCATAAGCTCTATGACAAAGATACTGGAGGGACGAAATTCCAAGAGCGAGTAAAGCCCCCATGTCTTGAAAGAGATTCTTTTTCATCCACGCTTCTGCAAGTCTCCAATTATCAACTGTCAACGCCTTCACTCAGTCCCAGCAGTCCCCCTTTCCCCATAGTCAAGATTTTACTGTTTTATCAACTTTTCCCATTCTCCCCTCGTCGCTCATCCTTACAGCCACCTCTCAATTTCCTCTCTAGCCAAGTTTCCAATCAAGATGCAGCATATCAAACACTCGACCGGTATGACCCCACCAACCAATGCTATGTTCAATCCCAAGATCGAGGTGCTGGACTTGCGGAGGTACCAGAAGATCAGTGCAAGCCCAATGGCTCCAAAGCGAAGACCCACAGAGTTCAAGAGGGGTTGTAGGTCGGTGGTAGATGGAGATGAGGATGTTGCTACGGGAGTTATCTTGATGATGGGCTCTGGGGAAACTTTCTTCGCGAGGATTGGAGATAAAGTCATGACTAGGCGGATTCTGTTGCTGGAAATACTCGAAAGGCTCGTCGTGCAATGATGGAAATCGTAGCTTCGGATTAACAGACTTGGAGAAATGGAATTGAGGCTTGGAATTCGACAATATCGCAACAGGTAGCAATGTGCTATTTATCCCCACATCAACATTATCTATGCCTTGTGCTTTATTAAGTTTGGCCTAGCAATGAGCTCCCCTCTGGCGTACGCACGCGAGGTCGCTGAGTGCTTGCGTGTACACTTGCAAACCAAGCCATCATGATTTTCGAGCTCCGTGCGTCGTAAAGTCCTGTTGGCTTTCTTCTACTGAGGACCGAGTCGGCTGCATATATATGCCGATCTGATTTCTTTGTGGCTTGCTTCCGAAAAAGCCGTGGTTTCTGCTCTCGGGTCTAAACACAAGTTCCGATTCCGAGTCAGCATGCCCCGCGTAGAACTGTCTCCCGAGATCACAAAGCAGAATGGTTTTCGTCTAAAACGACCTGAAATGAGAACACAGGCAGCTCATTAATTGACTTTCGTTGCCTCCAATTAGAAAAGAGATTTGCTGGGAAAGAGCTACACTGCTCTCCCCGTAGAATAGTCTTGACCACTCTCTAGCATCCAGAAAGCCTATCTCGTAGTAGGACTTGCAAAGCGTATCTATCGGGGGAGTCAGAGATACTCAGGAAGAAGAGATGCTTGGAGCACACCACCTTCCGTCATCAATCCGGCATCAACTCACTGCCCCTCTCTACCAACCCCCAAAACCAGAGAAACCTTACATCGTATGCTAAAATAAGGGTTCTGCAAGTCCGTCACATCCTTCTCCCTCATCTCACTCCCTAACCTCTCCTGCTCCTCGGCACTAATCCCACTCCCCACCGCCTCACGATCTCTCCTCCTATTCTGCCACACATAATACATCCTCCAGACACAAATCAGCACAAACTCGCTTCCAAAACAAACCGCAAAGCCAATCGTGCCAGGGATATACTGCGGAGCGTCTTTCGTCCTAAAGATCTTACTCCCTGCCGTATCACCCATACAATACCAGAGAAACGTAGCTGAAGAGATCAAGGTTTTCTTCGTGCGTCCCGCTACATTAGATGGAATGAGGGTTCACGCATGGAATAAAGCTAGCACAAAGGGAACGGTAAGCAGATACATGCCCCATTTGATCCACTTGTAGTCGGATGTGTTGGGGAGGAGCGACATGGCGATCATGCCGGTGAGGGGTGAGAGGGTGGAGAAAGCTGTGATGTAGATGCGGCGGGTTGGGGACTTTGCGCGTGTAGATGCCGACGATGACGAATATTAGGACGCAAACTCAGAAATCACCATCTGGCCATTCTACCGTACGTCCACTCTCCTCCGTCCTTTCCATGCCTTCGCCTCTCCTTCTCGATCCAAAGCGGTCATGCAAACTCCACTTGTAGTCTTTCCATTCGCGCTCTAGTGTGCACCGCCCGAGATCCGTCCCCGGGAAAAAAGGCACATCCACGTCGATGGACAAGCGCGGATCTAGGCCTTCGCCACTTGCAAGACGAAATACCTCATTGGTAGAAGAAGGTAAGGCATCAGGCTTGGTGGATTTGGCTTTCGCTTTCGCTACCTCCCCTAAGACCAATCGTGGGCAAGGCTGTTTGCCCTCCCTCCATGCCTTCCGGAGATCCAGGCTTCCCTTGGGCGCGCATACGGGTCGATCTCATTCAGAAGGGAGAACCCCACGTCAATCTTCCTAAGATGTCCTCTATTCACAGCTCCTATGTCTTCGAGGAAAGAAGCGAGCGTCCCCCAGACTCCACTGTCCGATTTCTCTTCAATCAACCTTCGGAATAGTCCCTTGAATAAGAATGTGCTGCGCCGGTATAAAATCGTTGCTACTTCTGCAGCGATCAGTCTGTTCACGCGTAGTAATCCGAATGTGAGGAGGTCGGGATGGCCAATTCGCAGCATTATCTTCATAAGTGAAGCTGGTTCGTCGCAAGGCTCTGAGTAAACCGTGACGGGATCCGGAGATACCAAAAGATAGAAGTAGATACTGTCCCGAAGCTCGTGTGGCAATGAATAGAATCTGAATTCGCGATACTTGATGAGTCCGAGCGGTTGTCCTTCGCGATATTTCAGCCGACAGACCATTGGACTCATGATTATTGTCTGGTTGAGCAGATGAAGTGATTATGCTGGGCTTGAAGTTGAGAAAGATTTTGAAATGAAGAAGTTGGAGGTCGAGTTGCGTCGCGTCGCATCACCCCTGTGTGCTTCAGCGAGCCACTTGAGATTTCTCCACTTAACTGCATTGGGAAAGTGTGGTGCAAAAAAGGGGAAGGATGATTGGGCTCAGGTCCTCATAAACTCCCAGTCATTGTTATTCCGCATCCTCTCCCGGACTTAAGAAGCGGCGGGAAATCAAATCGACTTAAATTTATCTCATGTACTTGTACAGAGGTACGCTCCGAGAGATGGTTGGGATATTTGGCTCCTGTTTTCCTGGCACCTAATCTGGTCACTAGATAGTTTCCTTCGACTCCTATTTTTAACACTGCAACTTTATGACTTTTCTAGGATTTAATAGGATAACAAATAGCTTCCCGGATCTATACTGTTTCTCTAACCGCCGCGAGAGTGTTGACCGCCTCCTATTCACCTCGCTTAGCCCTCGGCAAAAACACTGCTCCGCAACAACCTCCCTCCAAAAAGAAATATCAAAAATGGTTAGTAAGATACAACACACATGAATCGATCTCATCAGGTGGGGTCCAACCTAGCAAGTCGGAGAAGGTAGGTGACGCCTATTATGGAACCCTTCCGAGTATAATTCAGTGTTTACTGGCGAATAAGTTTTCACTGTACTCCAACGCTGGGCCAAGTCGTGGAAGCCTCTAATTACGCCACAACAACCCGGTGTTGTGGTTCAATGTTGTTGGACAAAAAGTGCTTGTTTAGGGATATTTGGTTGCAGGTTGCTGAGTCAGGTGCTGGAAGGAAGAATTAAGGGCGGTGGAGGTTATATGCGGATCTATGATTCTGCCATGGTTTGCACAAAGAGGGCAGTGAGGCTATCTTCTTTATCTAAAAGCGATAACTTCTTCTAAAATATGCGCAGATCCCCTACCGCCCCCTCCCCCAACCTTCTTGACTTCACCTCACACATCACTACTTTTTGCTCCCAACTCTATCTATCGACCGCTCACCTACTCCTCACCTCCCCAAACCAAGCAAACTTCCCCACAAGCTCTTGCGGCTTCCCAAACCCCACCACCCTCCCGCCATCCAAAATCACAATCTTATCACTATCCAAAATCGTCTCCAACCTATGCGCAATCGTCAAAATCGTATGCTCCCTAAACTCCTCCTTAATAATTCCCTGCATCAGCCTATCCGTCTCCGCATCCACATTACTCGTCGCCTCATCCAACAACAAAATCTTGCTTTTCCGTAACATAGCTCTCGCGAGACAGAACAGCTGTTGTTCGCCGCGCGAGAGCTCGACTTCGGCTTTGAGACTAGAGATTTTGTTGGGCCAGAGGTGGACTTTTTGGAGAGCGGTGATGAGGAAGACGTCAGGGAGGGTGTGTGATGGATCGAGATTCACACGCACGGTGTCTTTGAGGATGAATGGGTCTTGGGGGATGCTGATTAGGCGGGAGCGGATTACTTCTCGGGGGACGGTGGAGAGGTTGATGTCGTCGATTATGATGTCGCCGGAGTGTTCGAGCAAGCGCAGAAAAGTGAGGAGCAGCGAGCTCTTGCCACTGCCAGTCCGTCCGCAGATGCCGACCTTCTCGCCCGCAGCGATTGATATGGAGATATTGTGCAGGACTGGGAAGTCATATGCTGCCGAGAGATCTTTGATCTCGATTACACCTTTGTCTGGCCACTGAGCTGGAGGCTCGTATTTCTCTTCTGTTTTGTGCTCTGAGACCACGGTCTTCTCGAAGTTCTTTACCCGAGCAATGGCTCCTAGAGAGGTCTCGAGCTGTGTCCAATTATCTACCAACGTCGATAGCGAAGAAGTGAACCCCAAGACATTGTTGAGAGCGATTCCAATCGCAGCCCCACTGGTTGCTGAATGAAGCTTGACTGCGAGTGCCACAACAATGATGGCCATTGCGGATACGATGAGGTTGAGTACCAGGTTCAGCCACCTTTGAATGCAGAAAAGTAAGTAATATGGTCGCTGAGATTCGTCCATCAATCGATCGTTCTTGGAAACAGAAGCAGCTTGCCAGCCAAAACCTCTAATTGCCGAGAGACCCTCGATCGTCTCAAGGAAGTGCGTATATACAGGACTTCGCGCTTCGAGATCGAGGAATCGTAGTTGACGAGAAGTTCGAAGATATATTTTCTGGAGAATATAGATGCTGATGAGAACCAGAGGAATGGTGGCAGCCATAAAGTTCGAGCCCTGGGCGATGAGCGCAATTTGTGCGAGACACTGCATTAGCTGCGTAACTACTATCATTGACGCGAGAGGCACATTGCGGTCGATTAGACCCATGTCTTGGCTGAATCTGTTCAGAGTGACTCCATTATCGTTTTTCCAGAAGTATGATTGTGGACCACTGAATAAGAGTTAGTTGTCAATCTCATGGCATTGGCCTTGGCTTCCAACATACTTGATGGTTGTCTGAAGTAACTTGTAGTGAATCAGAGCTGAAGACCGTGGTGTGATGAGGATGAACACCCACCTTGCCAACATTAGTGCATTCTCACATAATAGGATTCCAAGCTTACCAGAGGGCTGTGCTCCTTGAAGCAGCCGCACCAAAAGCCAGCACGATGTAGACGCTGATAAATTTTCC
Source organism: Cairneyella variabilis (assembly GCA_001625345.1). Classification (NCBI taxonomy): domain Eukaryota; kingdom Fungi; phylum Ascomycota; class Leotiomycetes; order Helotiales; genus Cairneyella; species Cairneyella variabilis. The sequence goes on along the minus strand of AYLM01002513.1, from coordinate 38,864 downwards.
AGTTTGGCTGCCATTGGCTTCGGTCCACCATTTGAGCCAAATCTCTGATAGAAGTCATTACAGGAACGTGTAATTCAGAACTTGACTTACGTGGAAAGTAGGAGCAGAATACAAACGATGCAACTGTAATCACAAAGGCCAGGGCACTAGGCCACCCAACGGAGTCGAGATAGTATTTGTAGACCGAGATGTCGCCAGTCTTCCTTGTCAGGTCCGTGACGGCGTCGCTCAAGGGTATCTGCTTTGTATATGATGCTTTCGGAGCCTCAGTTGGCTCCACAGCATCTGAGAGTTGCTTGGGCTGGAGAAGAAGAGTTTTGATGTACCCGTGTTGCTTCCTCAACTCCTCGAACGTGCCCTGCTGGGAAATGTTTTTCTGAGTTCCCAGAACTACAATGTGATCTGCAAAGTGAAAGTATTGTGCTGTCTTATGTCAATAACTGAGCTTTTACTTCGACGGAAAACTTACTTGTATGCGTGACGAGAATCACTGTGGCGCCCAAATTTCGCAGAATCCCTTCTAGCCCAAAGACTCTTTCAACCAAAAGGTCTCTTGTTTGGCCGTCCAGAGCACTTAGAATGCCGTCCAGAATCATGATGTCGGGTCTACTATATAAAGTTCGAGCAAGCGTCTAGTACATGTCAGACTATTTTGATGATTTGAGAAAGTAATGACTTACCACGCGCTGTTTCTGACCACCGCTGAGCGTAAGGCCGCGGCTTCCAATCAGGGTCTCATCTCCATGTGGGAAGCTGGATATATCCTCCTCCAGGACACAGGCATGTATCACAGTTGTGTACCACTTCTCATCATATGCCCGGTCGGAGAGCCCGCAAATGATGTCTCGAACACTTGCATTTAGAAGCCATGGATGTTGAGAACAGTAACCCATCTTCTGACTTGAGACAATGATTTTGCCACTGTCATAAGGAATCTCGCCAAGGATGGCTCGAATCAGTGTCGTCTTGCCAGATCCGATAGGACCGGTGACCATGTTGAGCGAGCCCTTTTTAAACTCAACTGTTACATTCTTCAGCGCTGGTTCCGAACGATCTGACGGGCGTATCGTCAAGTCATGTACGAACACAGCAGATGTATTTGGATTGACTTCTGCAACTGAAGCCCCGCCAGTTTGAGATTTCGATATTGGTTGGATTTGGTTTCCGAAAGTGTTCTTTCCGTCGGCATCAGACTGTGCGGAAATCTTTTCTACAATACTGCTTTTGGGTGGAGAGTAGTAAGCATCAAGAATATCTCTCTGATCTTCCCAGCTTCTGGCAAGAAGAAATTTCTGAATGCGTTCAAAGCATCCAAGGCAGGTCTGAGTTTGCGAAATCGAGTTTAAAAGCTGTTGAGCGGGTCCAACTGCCAATGTGATGATAGCCAGAGAGGTAAAAACCCGGGCTGTGGTAAATGAATTCGACCCGTTCAGCCGGTCTTCCACTGCAAATGCGATAAAGGTCGCAACAGGTGAGAACATTGACGGGGCGTTTGCTTTCCGAAATCAGCTTGCGGATATCACGATATGTGAAACAGGATAGCACTTACACAGTGTAGTTGTGGCCAAGAGCAGCCATCGATATCCCCTGGCTGAATCTAGCTCCCGAATGCGTTGCGCCTGGATGTTCTTCGCCATGGTCCCAGAGAGGCCCATCATCTTGATAGCCTGCATCGAGCCTAGCATGGAGGCAGTCATCGCAATACGACGCTGAACAGCTCCATTCCATATCTTTTGCTTGTCGCTCAGGAATCTCGAGTACCAGGTATTTGAAGCTCCACAGGCTGGAATTTTGATTTTGTTAGCGGAAAATAATCCAAGCTACTGAATCAGAAGATCTCAACGCACCAACGACGAGAAGTGTGGGAATTACGGCGACAGCCCCCAGCTGCCTCTCTAACAACCAAATGCCAATGCCGACTTCAATCAACCGAGCCCAAATCTCGTGGATGCTCTGTAGGCTAAGGACAATCCGATCGATATCTGTGCTCATCAAAGTCACTGCCGCAACTTCATCGTAGAATCCGTCTGGGCGTACAAGAGTCCGGTTGTAGATGATGCCGACAAGTGCACCTCGAACCATGGTAATCGAACGGAAGAGCTGGTGCTTGTAGCATACTGTGGATATCTACCACTGGTCAATATTAAATCTCTGGCGGTAGGATGGTCCTTACCGCGACGCCGCTGTAAACTAATGCCGCGGCTGCTATGAGGCCGAGCCCATTGTTGAAGCTCTGTGCTTCAGGACTTGCACTCACATAGTTGATCGTCGTCGTGATCAAGAATGGTTGAGCATAAGTAAAGCCAGTCAAGCATAGACGAGGAGGTACTATACGGAGGATTGACCTGATAAGGCATCGTGCTGTCACTCTTGGGAGGGTGTGTTTGGTTTCTGGCGTCACTAGAAGATATCAGCAGTTGAAGGAGTAGAATCGGGGGCTTACCTCGTTGCTCCCAGGCTTTTTGGATCTTCTCGCGCAGCATCTCTGAGGAGAGCTCAGGGTCCAATTGGTAGAGATCTTTCATTCCTAGCAGATGAACGAATCCCATAACAAAGAGAGGATTCAGCCACCATAGAAGACTTCTGCTCAGAACGCCTCCAGTTGCTTCCGGTGGATACTTGTCATAAGGATCCTCGAGGAGAGTCGCCTTGCTGCGCGAGAGTAAAGCGAAGACAATGAGTCTTACGCCAACGGAAACCGTGAAGAGGGCTGAGATGGCACGAGAGTCGATTCGTAGGTAGAGAGTCCGCGCTTGAGGTATGTCCAGGAATGCAGAACCCAGTAAGTAAAGTAGAAGCACAGTTGATGGCCGAACAGATCTCGTGTGGTCGAGGCAAGACAGGAGCAGAATTGCCAAAGAGGCGACGAACGAAAGCACAGCGGCTGGAATAGAAGCAGTGGTTCCAGTATCAACATCTAGAGACCATAAAACCAGTAAGGATAGCTGAATAGAGGCAAGAGCGAATGTGGCTCCCTGTCGAATTTTCAATATCAGAACAGTACTCAACGCTGGATCTAGACTCACAAGTTTCTGCACATATCTTGATTGATGTGATAATATCTTCCTGCTGGACTGGTATAATGAATAGATTTTCCATGGAGCCAGAAGCAAAAACAAAGCTGAGGGCCCAACCGAGAGGATGCTTTGCTCAAACATCAACGTAAAATCAAAACCTTGACGACAAGGGCGAGCTACGATGGGACCAAATGCCCGATCATCCCCAAGTGTGCATGTTGCGATGGCTTGCATTCTCAGGCTCTGCGTAACTTCAAAAGAGACGCGAAATTCAGATGGAGATCTGAGAAGGAAGTTGAAGATCAAAACAGATCATAGGCATCAACCTCAGGTTATATGACTATCTCCGTACTCGCAAGGTTCGGATTGGTCCGGATTGACACCCCCGGAGTTAATGGCCTCCGCAACCCGATCAGCACGGGTCGGAGATGAAACTGCTTAAATTGAAAGGAGAAACAAACAAAATTAGAATAAATCGAAAGGAAAAAAATGATTTTGGTGAGGCGGTTTTCGCGGGCAAGTGGAGAGACAACGGGAGGGTAAGCTCAGGGGCTCACAGTCCTTGCTATCGTCCGATACAGGTGCGCCTCAAACACCATGCCTTCATGTGACGTTTGAGGAAGTACCTCTCCTCTAAACGCTTGAGGTATTCCCAACCAATAATAATTCAGGACCGGACATATTGCGAAGGAAGACAAGTGTTCTGCTTGAGGTGAAGTTCCTCTAAAAGGCCCAACGAAGGCCAATCTCGGCACCATCGCGTGATTCCCAATCCAGAGGTCTCATTTCCAGTATACAACTTTTCTATTCTTAAATATTGCTAAGGGTAAACGACTGTTTAATTGTAGCACCAGCAAGTTGCCAGCTTCTAATGGCGATGGTTCTTGTCTCAAGCTATCAGAGGATGACCCTCAACCGCCTAACACTACTTCGACTCTGCGACGGTGACCCCACAATAACAATGTAAGCGTAGAGAATCAAGTCGCTACTCAAGGACTATGAAGGCCAGTTCGACCCATGATTACAAAAAATGACCCAAAAAGCTGAAAAATATGATTTGTCTAAGGTTCTCACGCTCGGCTCGCCTTCACCCCTTAATCACTCGCCAAGGGATTTTCTACAGCGTCTCGCTTAGCTTCACTTACCTTGCTCCTCTGTTGATAACTTCCACTAGCTTCCTTCGTTTTGTAAGACCACCTTTTAAGTACGATTTCTAATTTGTTGCGTACCCGGAAGGAAGTCTGTCCAGACTTCTGTAGTGAATTTTCTAAACACAAGTATGACCAAGTCTATGACAGGAAAGTTATTGAATCACAGAAACTCTGAATGTGCTGTTAGAAAATATTCACTCAACTCATACAATAGCATTATTTCCTCAGTAGTCTCCCTCCTCCTCATCCACCTTCCACGTAGTCCAGAAAACATACTTTGCATACTCTTGACCGCTGTCTTCCACGCAGAACGACCTCGAGTATATTCTACCCTTTCGCGCGTTGATCATTGAAGCTTAATAGAAACGATAGCCTCGCATTGTTAGCTTTTGCTTGTGTCTGAGTGAGTCCAGCACTCGAGAAAGAGAGAATATGAAATACCGGCCAAGCTACAGTCCTCAAATCGCATACCTAGGAGCACACTATAGGAGCATTTTGACCAGTTGATTATCGCACTTGAAACAACGACTTGACTAAATTAGCCCTTGAACACTAGCTAGTGAAAAATGTGCGAAATCGAATACATGCATCAAGCTGCGGGGTTTTGTGGTCGCCATGGAAGGTTTGATAACGAGTACGCGATCGAGAGAAAGTGCCGTCGAGCACACCAAAGACGCAGCAAGGCAATGTTCAAGTGGAAGTATGGGCAGCCGGGGGAGGAGAATCGTCTTACCGCCAAGGTCGCATGTATTGCAGTAGACTGCAGAGATTGCTACTTCCTGCAAAACCCAGATCACACACAGCAAAGATTATATAGACTATTGGAATTTACGAACCAAGCCGTCCGAGCCAGGCTATCAGACTTGGAGACCTGCAGCCGTTCTCATTCCATCCGGTGGGTATGTACAGGAAGTAACGCGGCAGGAAGCTAGAGACGAGGCGGAAATGCAGAGAAAGGTGGCAGAGATCGCAGTGAGAGATGCTGCGGCAGCTGAACACGTAGAGGAAATGCGGAAACGGTTCCCAGGTTCCTATGGAGCTTCAGGGTCTGGATCTGGATCGGGTTCAGGATATTGATGGGCGACTTCAGTGGTTAAAGTTGTAATAGTTGCTTTCTGGGTTGACCGCTGTTTCTCTTACCCACTGGTATTCTACTTTGTTTCTTCTGGGTGGAATACTCGACTTGGAACTTTCATTACTTGATTCTGTTTCTGCGTCGTCATAGTGTCTAGTTTGTTCTCAGAGGGTTTTGGAACTTGCCACCGATGACGGAGATGCTGCGCAAATATTGAAGCACACTGGTGTGTATAGGGCGAGGAGGTAACATCCAGCAGGCCTGCTTTGATTTGGCTTTGAAGCACTTTTTGCGTTGGTTTTTGAAAGGAAAGCCCTGTGTATGTATCTGAGCGTTGATTTTGAGAGGAAGGTTGTGTGTATAGGGCTTGGGGTCGATGTGCAATTTGTAGCTTTTGTGGTATGTTATGAAACGGGGCTGGTTCGCCGAAGCTGCCTTGAAAACCGTATTCTTAGGAGTGCAATAGTAATGAATTTCCCTATCCAGTTTATACGAAAATATTCGAAAACTGTTTCATTTGCTTGCAAACAGCCACTGGTGACTACCTTCTTGCTATAAATAAAGAGCAAAAAGCAACAAATCACAATCATTGGGCGGTCAGGAATTTTAAACTCCTCCTTAAAGAGCGATGTGAGCACCGATGAACGCAAAATATGATATGCTATTTTAGGAAACACAATGGACAACGGCACTTGCCAACTGAGGAAAGTATGGCATTTCCGGGTGGCTAAAGGGGTAGCGTACTTCAAATGCATTCGTGTCACATCACCGAGAGGAATTCCCTGCGAGAGTAGAAAGTTCAATCGGCATTCAATTGGTATTTCCCCGAGCACAGCTAGTCGAACGCCTTGTAAATGCCAGGACTTCCGCCAACGCCAAGTCTTTCTGTCCCATGGGACACGATACGAATCATTTTTCCGCAGCCAAGACCATCTTCTCTCTTTCACTCTTCCTGCGGTGGTTCTGTTTCTTCGTGTGTCGGCGTTCATTCTCTTCCTTCCGTTTGATCGCCTTGAGCTCTTCGGACTTAATCTCGCCAGCCTTTTTGACCACCTTGGGGATATGTCTATGACGCTTGATGCGTCGAATCTCGGGCATATGTGAATATCGCTCCGAGAGGGCTTCATTGTATTCCAATGACTGCCGTTGCTTGGCAGACTTGATGCCTTCTCGTTTCGACGCATTTGCTCTCCAAAGTCGGATATTGCCATCATCGGATCCCGAAAGTATGTATTTCGAGTCCGGAGTCCATTTGCAAGAGAAGACTCTTTGCATTCGCTTTGTGTGGTATATGTCTCTTGAGTGGCCCTTCGTTCGACTCCATAGGCGGACCGTTCTGTCGTAAGAAGCACTTACGAGCTCCTCTCCAGTTGGACTAAACTCGACGTCCATGACAGCGGCAACATGATCCTTCAATACATTCAGGGCTCTGTTCATCTTTCTCATGTCAAAGATGTAAACGTTGTGATCTTCATTCGCCACTGCAAAGTTGAAGGCCTCCATCGGATTCCAAGATATTGCATTCGAAGCAAAGTTCAAGATAGTCTTCGCCAGAGGTATTGATGTCCGCAAATCGTACAGCACGATGGACCTATCTGTTGCTGTGGAAGCTAATATGGACGTTTCTGTTTGATTGAATGACACAGCGGTAATAGTATCCGTAGCCGTGGGCCATTTCAAAACCTCAGGAGGGGCAGTCGTCCTCTCAATGTCATATATCGAGATGACTGAAGATGCTGCGGCAAATGACGGCTTCGACCGGTGATGAGACAAGCTGGTGAAGGCATTTGTTCCAAGCCAGGTTGCGGCTGGCGCTGCTCCAGAGGGCGTAATGTATGGGTCGAATAACTTGATCGATCGATCATTGGCGCATGTGAGGAGCTTCTTGTCCCGAGTCCAGCACATACCCTTCACAATATTCTCATGCGCATTTGCATTCCATATTTCCTCCCTGGTCGTCAGATCCCAAACTTTCACGATTCCATCACCGCTGCCACTTGCAAGTCTCTCTAATGAATTGGGATCTTTCGCAAGGGTATAAACTCCATCCACATGACCATTGCCCAACTGAGCAATGAATGGCGCAGCAAACATGCGCTCAAGCTTCGTGGCATTGAGTGCTCTTGTATATTCTCGAGCTCGTTCGAATGGATGTAAGGCTGGGTCGAGGTTGCGGGGTGCTCGCTGGACATCGCTTCCTGGGACTTGCACCGAGGCGGCGGGTCGACTGAGTGCTTTTATTTTCTAAGATAATGTCAGTATTGATATCTGTGAATCGAAAAGGGTAAATAGCGAACCATCTTGATTTCATAATGTTGTCGTCAAATTTCTTGAAATCTGCAAAATATTCCTTACGTCCAAAACATTTTTGGCGGCCGAACTTGCAGGGATCTGCCACTAATCCACTAAGGTTAGCGCAGCAGGCAACGCGACAAGCTTCCGCCTTGCGAGAGCCTCAACTCCTTCATAAACACATCTACGAAGTCAACTTTCCCACACATCAAGATGGCACCAGCAGACTCAGAACGGATAGTGGAGGCGCAGAAACTGGCAAAGACGAACCCTAGGAAGGCGGAAGCTCAATACAAGGGGATTATTGCGAAGCCCCCTTCAGTTACTTCAGATGCCGCCGTTCGAGAGTATGAGACTGCTTTGGTCAGCTTAGGAGAGTTATATCGAGATGAGAAGTGAGTAGAGGCAGCTATTGAAAATGCTGTGGATATGACTGACATTTTCCAGAAAGCCGGATGAGTTGGTAGATCTGATTACGACGAGTCGGACAACGCTTTCTTCGTTCGCGAAGGCGAAGACAGCCAAATTAGGTACGAATAGCATTGCTTTGACTCTACGGCTATATATACTAATCAAATACTCACAGTCCGACAACTCCTCGATCTCTTCAACGCCATCCCAAATACAACAGATACCCAGATCTCCGTTACCAAATCATGCATTGAATGGGCCACCTCTGAACGACGAGGCTTCCTCCGCCAAAACCTCGAAACTCGCCTCGTCACTCTCTACATGACCAAAGCCTCCTACTACGATGCCCTGACACTCATCAATAGCCTTCTGAAGGAATTGAAGCGTTTGGATGACAAGTTGGTTTTGGTGGAAGTTCAGCTCCTCGAGTCGCGTGTCTACCATGCCCTGGGAAACGTTGCCAAAGGCCGTGCCGCTCTCACCAGCGCCCGAACATCCGCTGCCTCAGTCTACACCCCTCCTCTCCTGCAAGCAGGCCTAGACATGCAATCCGGAAAGCTACACGCCGAAGACAAAGACTTCAATACCGCCTTCTCCTACTTCATCGAAGCCCTCGACGGCTACCACTCCCAAGACGAACCCGAGAAAGCCACCGCAGCACTCCAATACATGCTCCTCTGCAAAATCATGCTCAACCTAGCCGACGACGTCAACCAGCTCATGACCAGCAAGCAAGCAGTCAAGTACGCAGGCAAGAACCTCGAAGCCATGAAAGCAGTCGCACGTGCACACTCCAACCGCTCCCTCGAAGAGTACGAGAAAGCCCTAGGTGACTACCGCCACGAGCTAGGCAGCGACCCCTTCATCCGCAACCATCTCCGCCGTCTCTACGACGCCATGCTAGAGCAAAACCTCATCAAAGTCATCGAGCCCTTCTCCCGCGTCGAAATCGAACATATCGCCAAGATGGTGGGCCTCGATACCCAGCAGGTGGAGCGGAAATTGAGCCAGATGATCCTTGATAAGGTTATTATTGGGGTTTTGGACCAGGGCGCGGGATGCTTGATTATTTATGATGAGACGGAGAGGGATGAGGGGTATGATTCTGCGTTAGCGACGATCGAGAAGCTCAGCAGTGTCGTGGATGTGCTTTATACCAACCAGGCTTCGATGCTGGAATAGGCATATCACGGAGGGAGTGAGATGAAGGCAGGGATGCATGCTATGTAATATGCATTGTACCATAGAGGCGCAAATGCTCCGGAAACGAAAAATGCAGTCAATGAGCCGCTCATGGCCATTCAAATCACAATTATTCGAAGTCCGAAATTGCCAAATGGCCAAAAGTTCTGGAGTGAAAGTGGCTCCTGGGACAACAAAAGTGCTTGCATGTCACAATCTATGGACTGATGATTTAGGGGAAGATGATGAGTTTAATGACTTTCATTCCTCAAGCTCCACTCAAACATCCCAACCCGCTACGGAAAAAGAAAGCGTCCAACCCTCGCTCCATATAAGTACTCCCATCCATATTCACAATCTGACGAATACACTATCCAGCACTCACATATCTTTTCTCTCCATAATTTCACACAAGATTAGTCCTCCAAATACCGTGTCTCCCTAATTCTACCATTGCTCCTTAATAAGCACCCTCCCCAATCAGCCCCATAGCCCTCCTCTCCTCCCCCACGATCAAAGCAAAAACCCTCATTGCCACAACCTTCTCCTCCCATCCAGGTACATATCCCCGGAACTCATCTACGACCTCTAGATGCCATTGCTCGAGTTTCATTTTCTCGCCTTGACTGAACACATTCTTGCCTAACAGTTTACTAATGACTCTTGTGGAGTTGCGTCTTTTCTTCTTGCCTACTAAATTCCCGGAACTTTCATGTTCGGAGCCTGAGCCCTCTGGCGAGGACTGATTCTCCGGCTTCCACGACTGCAAAATAGAGTCCAAGAGACGCCAATGGTCTTTCGACCATGTTGTTGAGGAGAGAGGTTCAGTGGGAGGTGAACTGGGGATAGGTGATGAGGAGACGAAGGTTACGGCTTTGCTGGGGCTTGTGCTGGATAGACCAGAGCCGGAGCTTGGGTTTGACGGCGTCTTGAGTGGAGAGCGGAGACAGGATTTCGCGGGCGAGGTGGTGCTTAGCGGTAATGGTGTTTGGAGAGATGTAGGCTCAGCTTTTTGGCCCAAAGACTTGGTCCATTCAAGAGTCCGCGATTTATTGATCAACTGGACTTCGTTCTCGTTGTTTGGAGCCAGGGGAGAGGAAGTAGATTGCCGGCTGTCGACAGATGGAGATACTTGAGCCGAGGGTGTGTAGTGTGCTGGGGTTGAGCTCGTTCTGCAGGGTGAAGAGGTGCCAACTAGCTTGGAAGCTGGTTCAGGAGTTTCGTGCAGCAGAGGAGGCGCAAACAATGGCTGTTTGACAAGCGATGAGGAGCCGCCGCGAGGTCGTGGGTTGAAGCCCATCTTCTGCGGAATAGGAGTGAAACCAGTTGGCTCTCTCTCGCTTGTATCAGAGGATGAGGTTGGTCTCAGTTCGGAAGATACCCTGTTAGAGCTCGACCTTAGTTGGAATGAGGGTTGTTGGGAGCTCGTTGACAACACCGGGAGCTTTTTTGGCGGAGATGCGTTTAAGATTGCAGAGAGGTCGAAAGTACTAGAGTCACGAACTCGAGGTTTGAAGTTTGATTTCTGAGGAATCTGGCATCCTGTGAGATCAGCAGGATTGATCTCATCTGCAACATCCTCTACCCGTCGAACAGTGACTGGCTGCGCTGGTGCCTCTTTCCTGAAGTTTCTGGAGAAATCGGTCCGCGAAGCATGAGCCACAGGCGATGAAAGGTGAGACAACTCATCAGTGTAGACAAGTCTTCTACTATTCTGTCTCCATGGGCTTGGTATCTTGCTTCGTCTCGGCCTCTCAGCAGCCTCTCTCTGTAACTCCTGTCTGTGAGGGACTGCAGGCGATGAAGAGTTCAGTGTCTCTAGCAGAAGACCGAAGTCCTCATCCTCGTCCGCTTCGCCATGATCTTCCTCTTCATCGTCTGAACTGATTGTGATGATTTTGCTGGGATCAACCGACGCCATCTGCTTAGCGACTATAACTTTCTCAGAGATTTGTCTTTGGTTCGAATGCCTCTTGCTATCTGCTTGAGTTGGCGGAACAATACTGTTGCTCATGGTCTGAGGAACAGGAACCTCCTCTTCTGCTTGCCAGCTCATGTCATCCTCATCCTGTACAGAATTCGCCTCGGACTTTATAGTCGTAAGACGATGATTTAATTGCCGACCCTCACCGGGAGGCTCTAGACGATACTGCTGCCTCTCCTCTGGAGATGGAATTCGTCTCCCAGTTGGAGCGTTGCTGCCAAATGGATCATCTCGAGCATCCGACAACTGACGGCGTTCAGAAGATCGTGCAGAAAGTTCACCATTCAAATTCAGTCTTGGAAGGGGTCCAGCTAGTCGATCCTTCGATAGCGGCATTACAACTTCGCGGGCGATGCTCGAAGGCTTGCGATCGGCAGCTGGACTCTTGAATGGACTTCCTAGGCTTTGAGACCTGCTTCTCGGTGATGATGGGACGACAATGTCTTGCAGAGCGCGGCCAGCACGGGCAATAGGTGATAGAGTTGGACGTTGAGTTTGTTCCGCATTTGACACCAAAGGAGGCTGTTCGCGTATAGCTTGGATGGGTGGAGGCAATGAGGGAGAAGAGAATACGATTGAGGGGGTTTGAGTCATATCTGGGTTCAACTCTCGATGTTGGCGAAGGTGGGCAGTATATGTGTATCTTCGTGGAGCTCCAGATGGTGGCGAAGAGGGAAGATGTGAATGCACAAGTGATGATTCATGGGCAGAGCTTTGGTTGACAGCACGTCCGTTAAGTTGTGCAGCGAGGGCTTTGGATCCAGACAATTGTTCGTTAGAGGCCTCAACGGGCGGAGAAGGTGTCTCCTCTGGAGTCATTAATCGAGACTTCTCAGACTTGTCCATGTTCGCAGGCGAGACGCTCAATTTTTGACCTGGAACACTTAGTCTGTCGGGTGGTAGATGGGTTTGGCGTACTGCAGCTGGTGTAGCTGCTTGAAATACCGCATCAGGAATTGCTGAAAATGAATCATCATAAATGTCTACTTCGGTCTGAGGAGCTAGAAGATTCTTGTTTGGCAGGGCCTTCGCGGGTGTTGCTGCTTCAAGAACGTCAGGCGGAATGCTTGAAAACGAATCCTCCATCCTTGAAGTATTAACCGAAAGAAACTTTGAGACCTGCGATTTGGAAGCAGGAGTAGCTGCTTTCATGATTTGTGGTGGCAGGTTTGAGAATGAATCGTCCACGAGTGCTTGGACGGATAGAGATTGCCGGTTTCGTCCTGGAGTTGCGGCTTGGAGAATCTCTTCTGGTATGCTAGAGAATGAATCGTTGTGTGTCGCTGCCTCTTCTTGCTGTAGAGCGAGAAGAGATTTATTTCTGACCATATTGGGCGGCTCCTTCTCCGGCTGGTTTGCAGGACTACTGAGGTGTTCTCGAAGGGATGGTACTGAGTCCACAGATATCATGCTAAAGCCTTCACTCTCCAAGATGGTGTCAAACTCATGAAGCTCGCCAACTCCGTCTTGTTCTTCGCCTCCAGATACAGGTTCATCGTAACCATTGTGATCGTTCTCCTGGGGAACCAGGTCTTGTTGTTCTTCCTCATGCTGGCTTACAGCGGCGGAAGCTGGCGGAGAAGGGTAGCTGTTGGATCTTGGCCTCGAATTTAAAGCTCCTGCGGCGTCTAGAATTCGTGGGCTTGACCAGCCCGCCCGGCAGGGCGTCTCATTTCCAGGTTCGAATCTTGCGATCACCACATCAGGTTCAGTTCCTCCAATCGTTGTTGTTGATCGAATGGTAGAATAAGTGGATGGGGCGAAGGCATTGTTTCCATTCAGTGGTTCCAACGCTCTGCTTGCATCAAGGCCCTCGGAGGCGCCTCGTCCAAGCTCGTCATTGTTTTCACTACTAGTATCTTCCAGAACGACAACCTCCTCCGGAAGTAAAGATTTTCTCCTGCCACGGCCTTTCTTGCTCGTAGTACTTGAGACTGTTACATCCCCAGCGTTGGCCTGCTTCATGGCTGGTGTAGATTTTCTGGACGCTCCTTTCGTTGATCGAGACCGTGATCCTCCCTTTCCCCGTCCTATCTCCACGCCCTTTCCAATTTGAAAGTTCGCATCATCCGGATCTTCTCCATCTATCAGACTCCCGATTGACTGTCTCTTCTTCCGTGTTGATGTACTCGCACGCCCCCGCTTGACTGGAGTTCCCGCGGACGTCTTTGGGCGACCTCTACCTCGCTTTGGTACTATCGGCTCTTCGACTTCGCGTTCAGAATCTGAGAGACCTTTCACAGGCACAGTTGTAGTTGTCGTACGTTCTCTTCGTCTGTTGGTTTGCGCGCCACTTGGTGATGGAGATCTGCCAACCCCGAAGGCTGGGTAAGCGTTTTCGACATCCGAGTCTCCAGCTTCGACAGTAACTCTGATCTTCTGTGGTGAGAGCTGGTTTCCCACATCCAACTCAAACATCTGCTTCTTTGGAGAGCTTCCAAGAAGCGGCAGACTCTGTCTGGCTCTAGCAGAGCGTCGAGGCTTTGGAGGCGACTGGAAAGCCGGGGTGGATATTAGAGGATCTGGTGAAGATACTTCGTCCATGTTTACTTTTGTCGCATGAAGAATGATAAAGATTGTATTGAGTGTTTTCGTTTTTTTGCGTGATAGAATAAGAAGACGCGACGGGCGCCTAGTCGTTGATGTGGAATTAATGAAAGGTTCATAAATGTTGTGCTTGCTTTTCTACTGAGGCATCGAAAGTAAACAATGGCATTTTGGACCCTGTTCCGCCGTTTCGCTTAGCGCTGAACGCGCTGTCACCTGGCATTTCCCCCTGTCGCCTCAAACGGACGACCTGAAACCCTTGAAATACTCAAACCTTGAGATAACCATGAATTTGAGATATTGACTTGCGATATTGTATTGTATCGAGCGCACTAATTGCCGTCATCATGGTAGTGTCTCAAAGGTCAAATGTCATTTCTGCTCTTTCTTCTGCTTTTCACTAAGCTATATATATTCTGCGATGCGATACGATAGCAATGTTCGAATATCTCTGCCTCTCTTTCTTCTGTGTTACGTTTGAATTCGGTTCTGGACCGTGGCCCAGAGCTCTGGTCCTCGGAAAAACACCCGTGAAGGCTCAAGGCCTGCCGACTGGATGAAGTAGCATTGCAATGCATCGCTTTCTCGACTGAAGTGAACATGGCGGAGCATTTCAGTTACACCTTGATAGTTAATTTCGCATTGAGGAGCTGTACAAAGCATATTCCACTTCTCAGCTATCTCAACGTTACGATTATCATCTGATAGAATTGTTCGAATGCCTGATGACTTGTCAGCCCAGTGATAGCTGAACTTTGACGGTGTACCAGCCGCGAAGCATGTAACGGACAGAGCCTGAGACATTTGGCAGAGGCGGGACAAGTGGCGTTGCCCGCAACCACATACTGGGAAGCCACATGGTTCTCGTACAGGCTGCAGAAGGGCTTGGAAGATCTGACGTGGCTCAGTGGCCCAGTGGCTCAGGTAAGACCTGCGGGATGAATTCACTTAAATAGAGGAGCCTTCTTCCATCCACTTTGCTGGAAGATCCAGATGCAAGACAGCGATCTCCTACGATGGTTTTCTGTAACAACACCGCAGAACTGCAGACGAGTAAGTGACGCAACAACCTTTCATTTTGGCTTTGTGACCAATACATGTTGCAGTTAAAGAGGAGGTGCTATGGGATGGCGGAGTGAGTTTCCACAGCCTTATCACCTACATGGCTGCGGGTTGCATGACTGTTGGGGTCTCACTCTCAGGCTATTCAATCTGGCACCATGCAACCACTTACACCATGCCTTGGGAACAGCGATAGTAAGTGGCTCCATCTTGCATGAAGTCTGAAATTTGTTTGACGATTGGCCGCAGTGTTATCAGAATTCTTTTCATGGTCCCTGTATACAGTATAGTATCATTCCTCTCAATCGTTTATTACCGTCATGCCGTCTACTTCCAATTTATCAGCGACACCTACTCAGCCATTGCTGTTGCGTCTGGCTATGCTCTATTCTGCGAATTTATCGCGCCTGATATTCATGAACAAAAGAAGTACTTCAGGTCGATAAACCCGAAGCCATGGATATGGCCGATCAGTTGGTTCGGCAAATGTTGTGGGGGGCAACGAGGCCCATGGAGAACCCCGAGAAGTGGTCTGACATGGTTCAATGTTCGTCGAGCCTAGTCCAGAAACTCTTAAGACGCTAATGAGATATGTTCTCCAGATCATATTCATTGGAGTGTATCAGTACTGTGCTGTCCGCTTCGCAAATTCGGTCATTGCAGTGACAACTCAGTCACTGAATCTCTACTGTGAACTATCGAATAACCCTGTCTACGCCCACATTTGGGTAGGTGTTCAACCGAATATTACATGAACTTCCTTGAAATCTAACAAATGAAGGTCCTCGCACTCGATGCGATATCCTCAACCATTGCTTTGTATTGTCTCGGTCAATTCCATACTCAACTCAAATGGGATTTGGAAATAAAGGGCGCAGCATTCAAATTGCGCTGTCTCAATTTGGTTCTTCAAATGTCACAATATCAGAATGTGAGTTTGGGAGGAGTGTTAAAGGAATCCCACTGACTCGATTTGTTCAGCTTATCATCTCTTTCATCACCGCATCCTGGCTTCCGTCTAATATCCGAGACAGAGTGGCACCAACCTCTAAACTTAATGCACCAGATATTAAGATTGGAATTCCCTGTCTACTGCTGTGCTTTGAATTGGGAATAATTTCTATTCTGCATCTCTTCGCTTTTTCCGTAACGCCTTATACCGCGAAACCTTCCTCTGAATATCCGACCAGCCCTAAACTTGACACACATGGCGGAGTTTTGGGAGTCAGAGCCATATTAGATGCTTTAAATATTTGGGATATTATCAAAGGATTTGCACGGAGCATTCGCTGGCTTATCTTTGGTCTCAAACACCGCGAAAACGACATCTCCTACCAGAACTATACGTTGGATTTCGGCAACAGCTCAAATGAGAACGATATGTTTCTAGAGCAAACTAGAAGGGACTGCTACAACTCAGGTGACAGCATGCCCATTTCTGATGAAGTCGGAAGGAGCAGATTCGGATTACCGGGATTCGGGGATACAGGCAACGGGACATAAGCTGTTGACGATGGAGAAGTCGATTTGATAACGCATGCGCAACCGAACCCACGCAACTCAGGCGGATATGTCCCGGGACGCCAAAAGTTTAACGGCAACGAGGAAGACATCAGCTCAATGGCACATGATAATACTTGTGCGTAGCAGTAAGCAGCTCGCTACGGAGGAACAACGAGCACCTCAGGAATATGAGTAGGTGCAGTCGGAACAATGGGCAAACTTGAGTTGACCCATGGTTCGACTCCTAGCGGCACTGTATCTCCTGTTCTGAGGCTAAAATCAATCTTATGAATAGGACCTAGAAGCATGCGCTGGATCCAATATGCCGCTGCAAATGGATTGAAACGAAAGTCACACGAGAAAATGCCGATCTCCACTACTTATTTAGTCCAACGAGCTACGGATGCACCACAAAAGCTTCTTACACGGGGTTTCCGGCCTACTCCAGCATATTCAACACAGTCAAGGGCGTTCCTATCGATGGTCGATGACCATCTCCAAAAGCCAGATGACCGCGTTCTTGAGGAATTTGCTCAATCGGAGACTTGAGCTGCCATGGGCGGCCGGTGAAGGGAAAGAGATTTCGCCGGAATTCTCTTCAGCCTGAAAGCTAGCACAAGAAGGAATTCACGAGGCGCAAAGGATCTTGAGGAACGTCTCATCAGTCGGACTACGTCTCCAGTTGCTGTGCTACGACTGAGCAATTGTTCCTATACTAGGCGAGAGGTTAACGCGAAAAGAAATTTCGTCATAAGAGACGAGAGTTCGAGAAGAGATGAGAGCTATAATAGCATGGGACGTCAGAGAAACTCGCGATGTGAGAAGTGAAGAGGTCAAGAAGGGATAATAAAGCGGTTGTACCTCAGGTCGATGAGTATTTTAAGTTCATGAGTATCTCGAGTTCACAAGCATCGCGAAGGCTTAGCAAAGGGTCGGCTAGTGCCTGTAACCCTTGGCGAACTGATCTCGAGTTGCAAGAGAGTAATACATATCTGTATTCTGTTGTATCTTATCAAAGAGTAGAGAATGTTGATGAGCTTGATCATTATCAGCTAAAGCTAAGAGTAGAACGAGGGCTTAGCTAAGTTACCCTAAGAAGGAATGTATTCAGAAATAGCGGAAGGTATCTATTCCTGACTATTCATGGATCAATTGTCTCTTTTTGAAAGATACAAGTTAAATACCAATATTTCAAAGACTTTATGAAATCAAAAAAAATCCAGCTTCAGTATTCCCATTTGAGTTGACATTTAGCCATATTTTGCAAGCTGCTGAGTAGTAGTACCAACCAACCCTTTTATGGGCAGCTCCTCAATCGATATTCACGCTCAAAGCAAAGCAGGAAGAGAAGTAAATATGACTTGGTGGCCAAGGAAATTCTCATAATTCAAAAATATTCAGAATATAGTGCTTTTCAGTGTTGCCAATAGTATACTACTACTACTATTATTATTATTATTATTATTACCAATATTTTTGCCCTAAAATACTACAATTTAAGTGATTCTTTGATAATTCTGAACTTGGAACTTTGACACGATTGCAGAAGCTATCTCTTCTCCTATTGAGTCTCAGGAAGACTGGATTCTGCCCAGCCCTAATATTCCTCGATCAAATCTGTGCAGTGTTCCGATGGAGTTGATTGATCCGGAGCTTCAACGCGCTCTTACTTCTTCCACGCCAATTCCACCAGCAACCGCCGACTTGGTTGAGGATGCCCCTGGAACCATACCGGCACCAGGGCATATGGAAAGCACACGTTGAAACAGACACTTTGCGGCGGCCAAGGAGTGGGAGGCCAGCTAGTTGCAATTGACGCCAAGGGAGGAATATGGGAGGCTGAAAGGCTGCTTTCCAAGTGGCAACAAGGCAAAACGACTTGGTTCCTTGTGAAGTGGAAAGGCTTTCCGCATGGGGACAACACGTGGGAGAAGCGGAAGGACATAAGCCTGGAGTTGGTCGAAGAGTTTGAGACGACCTATCAAGGAAACCATTTGGGGGTGCGTGAATACCTTACCGAGTGGAAGGGTCGTCCGGGGAGCGAGAATACATGGGAAAAAGAAGCTACCATAAGCCGTGAACGAATTATGGAGTTTGAGGCTAGCTGAACGAAGAATGCAAAGTCGAAGATTTTCAGACAGAATACTATTTGAGTCGTGCACGGCCGCATTGAATCCAAACTAGCCTCAAGAGAACTAGTTCTTGGGCAACCCAGACTTGGGTGAATGATGGCCGAGAAGCGAGTTCGGATGTCGCTAAGTCTCGCAGGTTTTCTATCGCCGAAGCGGTTCTGACCTCTGAGTCACGGACATTCATGTACGATTGTAGGATGCGAAGCAGCAACTCGGAGCGTTCTTTGCGCTCCTCTGAGATAGATAATTGTCTGGTGTGCCAGGGAGTATATGTCCCTAATCCGTTCAACTTGCCGGTTGATAGATGTTGACCTGACCAATAAAGACCGCATGGGCCGAGAGACGAAGGCTATTTTCTCCATCTCAAAGATCTTGCAGAGCCGCTGCTAGATTGACAGTGATATGTATATACAGGCTTATCATCAACCAATATCGTAGCTAGTCTGATTGGATTATCCCAAATGTATGATAGTGCAGTATGATGTTCATAAAAGCCATCGCGACATTGGGAGAAGATTTTGTGCCACCAACACATTACGCTCTTCTTCCGCTGTTGTTTAGTGGAACCACGTCGCGGAAACTAATTAGATGACTGTGGATACAGTTGGGCAGATAGATGTCGAGGAGGGGAAACGAAAGTTATGATTGTGGACGGGATTGGTGTCATGGACTGTTTAGGCCAATATGGGGTAAAATGAGTATATTCTAAGGTCTAAAGGATGCAAAGAGCGGGGAAATGAGGTTATATAGGGGACCGTGCGTACCATGAGAATTGGGCAGATGATTCTAGGACACATAAGAATGGGTCAACTGGGTGCCATCTGGCTGGCGAAGAGCGTGCTTCTAGAATTCGAAATTGAAGTCTATGTCGTTGTCGAAGACCTCGAAGTGCTTGCAGAACTTGGAGACATCGAAGTCGTTACGGCCAAGCAGGAACAAGTGCTTGAAATGAGGGAAGAAAACTGTACGCTGAAACATAGGCTCGCAGACTAAGGATAGTCCCTAGACATTTATATGCCTGACAAAAAGCTGCTGCAGTTGCAGGGCATGCCTGTTCTGAAAAAGCCTGAGACGATCGACGGTAGCTAGCAAAGTCAAGTTTAGCAGCACCTGCGACAAGACTATTTTATTAGAATTTCAGCGTCCAAAATCAATTTGAAAATGAGTTGAAAACATAATAAAAAGGAAGAACATTTGATAATAGAGGATTTCATATTGTCTGCCTTCGCTATTTTCAAAATATTGCTGCAGGGAAGCCGAAAGAAAAAAACATCTGCTCCGGGCAGCATTCCGTGGATTTCAAAAATCTCAGCTTCAAGCTCGTAATGGCATCCAAAGTTCTGCGGCATGCATATACTTCAGGAAATGATTAACACCATTGAACGTCGGGATGGATACCTCGTGGCTGAAGGAGTTCACTCGCCGGGATTGAGTGACGCACAGTCGTATTTCAATCGAGGACTGACAGAGCTCATTCCAGAACGTGCAGATAAACTTAGCGGCACCATTCCATTGCCATTGAGATGCAGCTGCGTTGTGGAAGCTGCGTTGTAGTATGGGTAATCTACGTAGTGGGTTAGCTTTCTGTGACTAGCTGGATGTATGATTCACAGGTCCTAACGGAAGAGCCACGACCACAATATAGCTTCACAATCAGAACGGGCAACCCAATTAAATATAGCTGTATCGGTAAACACGTATATCAACCTTAATTTGCAAGCCATTTCACAAAGGAAAGTTATAGCACGTGACATACACTTTCGCGCCGTCCCTCACGTTGAATAACTCTACCTTCTGCAAACTACTATTACCACCTAAACACAGCAAGTCAAAAATTTAATCTCAGGCTTTGCACGTCAATGCTTTCCAGCTACCAACCTTCTCTATTCTTGAGGAGTGCAATCTAGCACGTGATAAGGCTTACCCCTGTCTCGATTAAAGCGGAAACTCCCAACCCCCAGATTGTTCTTAAACTCAGACTCTTTCATCGTCAAATGCTGCTCCAACAATTCCGAACGCATTCCAGGAAACCTCATAAGCAATGGAAAACCTTGATTCCCACGTATCAAAACGCCCGCGTCAATCTACAGGAGGTAAGGGACCACGACAGATAGAATTCGCTTTCGAGAGTGCTCAAGATCACACTGGGAAAGAACTCAAGATTCTCTGGAGCCCCACGCCTGACGACTTGAAAAAGCCCCCAGGATTCTCGTTCCAGGTGTATATATTACCTGCCGCGCTTCCTGTGGCAACCGACTCCAATTTTCTTCAAAAGTTCATGCAGGTGCTGGCGCCTTTTCCCCGCGATGATTTCACCGACTTCTCGCAGGCTTGCCACTTGCAGCTATACTGCGAGCCGCAAGTAAACATTCCGGCCTGCATTGAACACCATCGACGCGAGAGACTACATAGACAACAACACGGCGGGTATCAAATGGTGAAATCGTATTCCACTGGTCCGTGGATTCATTTCGAGAACTTCATGCTAGTGATTGATAGCCTTGACTGGATCATGACTGGGCTCATTTTTGTGGGCTTTGATGCAGCGGATCTGAAAGTCGAATTTCCTGAAGGCTGGGAGGAACAGGTTCATGATGACAGGACGTTACTGAAGGCGGAGAAAGTGCGCGATGTCAAGGAAACTGCCCGGAAGCTGAAAGACATATGGATGCGTGCCGGCTCGTGGCAATCTAAGATCGATCAACCTGCAGGGAATCGAGATCAGAGTGCACCTTCCACAGTGCTAGAGCTTCCAGAAAGAGCTGGAGTCTTCACGGAGATGGATTTAGCCAATACTGATGGTGTCCTTGTTCAATCTTCCGAGGACAGTACTGGCAATGTGACAACATTGGTATGGCACGAGATTCACGGCGATACTCCACCGCCATACTACTATAACCTTTACATGAGCAATGGTGCCGCATCTATTGGAAAGCCACCTGCCCTACCTTTTGATCCCTCCAAATTCTTCGCATCTCTCAACGTTGACATGTTGAAATCGGTCGGTTGGTGCTTAAAATTCCACGGGAGTTCTGCCAAAATCCCACCTGCTGCCTACAGTGAAATTTGCAAGGAGCTTGGCAAGTTCAGGGAATCTAAAAGCGAGGACGTCGTGAATTATGAGGGAGGAATTTTTCAGCATTTTCAAGATATTTCTATAGTTCTGGGATCAGGATCTCCTCAACTCATCTGCTTCAATCCAGTTCCGTACAATTCATACACCAAGGCTGGAGAGCTTGAGAGTGAGCCACTTGTCGAGATTGTTGAGGTTGAGGATTTGAATAGCCTGGCAGATCGACTACATACAATATGGTCCGTATGCAAGGACAGTAAAACCGGTAAACCCAGGTATGCCATTCAGGATACTACATTCATGTCTACAATCTCTAATTCTAGTGTTCAAAGCTTGCCATCTACTCCCGAAATCCTCGTCAGCCTCTCACTTCCCTACGACTGCAATTTGGAAGGCGCTTCCGCAAATGTCGCACTATCGATACGCATTTCGTTCTCAGCGACAAAGCCTGTAGTTATCCATACACTGGGGACATTCCTGCAATCAGTCGACACCGCCCTGATCGTGGTTGATTTAGAGTCGGGCAAGCTCATCCCTCCTCCGAATCCATCTGGATACCACTTCAAGCCCTACTTCGATTTGCAATCGTTGTCATGGCAATCAACAAACAGTTCGGGGATTCATTGGCTCAAGTCACTCAGTTCGGATTCAGTGGAGATCTCAGTTCCGTGTCTGAGTTTGCCATGGTTTCAGTGGGGAGCTCTGCAAAATGACAAGGAGTATGTCGTCAGGCTCAAGGATGGTTTGAATATACCGAGATGGTCTTACGGAAAGGAGGATGCTTTAACAGGCCCATTTTCAATGCAATCCCTGTCAGTGGAATCCAAGAATGAGGTCAGGTTTAAGCCTCATGGCGTGCCACCCCCATATCGAGCACCTACACCACTTTGATAACCGAAAGGAAAATACGCTGCTCTTACCAATCACAAGTTCAAGTACATGACAACACTCAAAAAATAGTTTCTAATATTATTTATGCTAGTATTCTGAGATATCAAGATATATACACAACAGACTCTATCAAAACACAGGAGCGCCATATCCATTAGCACCCCATACCCCATATCCCGACTGCGTGTTCGTCGCGGCTTGCGGTCTCGGGAAAAACATATTTGCTGGAGAAATATATCCTGTCGTCATCTCACTATTGATATATGCCTGCGCAATATTACTTTGTGGAAACCGCTGATTCAGATAATTCTTCGCATTGACCTGCCACAACTGCGCATTACTCTCGATTTTGCCAAGGAATCGATCGATCCAGTAGCACCAGAGACTGCGGAGACCGCCGCCTGTGGGTAGCCCGGGCTCTTGGCCGGGATAACTACCCCAGGGATATTGTTGATCGAAGTTATAGAGGACCTCTTCGATGAAGTTACCCGCCGCAGTGAATTTGGGCCAGACGCCTGCGAAAGCTAGGTAAGCGAAGACGCCGCCAGCATTCCGGATTTGCCTTGTAGTTGAAGAAATGACGGTTGGCGTCGCGTCGAAGTTGGGCGTATTGCCACCAAACCAGGTACCCTTCGGTCCATTGATCGACGAGCTCGTCAAAAGAAGGTAAGAAGTTTGTTGAACATATCTGCCCATGATGAAAGCTGTGGGCTGCCCTTGTGGCGTACCGTACGTCCCATCTTTCATGATGTAGCTTTGGATATTGACGCCCGCAGCCGGAGTGAACCCCAGCATTACAACTGACACCCAGTCGAGGGACGCAGCGGTATAGCCTGCTGGCATGGTGCCACTGATGAGCCAGAGGAGGAATTGTTTGATAATTTGAGAGTCGAAGACATGTTCCGCTGCAAAGGGGTAATTATGTTAGCACGAAAACTTGATGAAGTTGGAAATAAACTTTTTTCTCCTCGTGCAAGATAGTACTCACTGGCAAAGTCCGAAATTGGCACTCCGTCGACGGAATCCGCACCAGTATCCTTGGTCTTTTTGGATACTTGTGCAGTGCAAGTCCCTGTGCTAGACTGGTATGTGTAGTCATACCACTTGCCAATGCCGCTTGGTACGTCGCCGGCCGTGCATGCAGGATATAAGCCGAGATCAATGTTGAGAGTCTCGAGATTGTATGTCCAAGTAAATGACTTCATACTATTGCCACGCTTTTCAAGATTTGAGTAGTGCTCTTCGTAAGATGTAAAATTTGTTTCATCTAGATAGCCGCCAGTTAGAATGTCTCGCTTTGACGCAGATAGAGTGCAAGCCGTGAGACCAGCTGCGTTTGGTTCGTAAAGGCACGATTCGGGTTCATCTTGGCGTTTGAGACTCTCTGTGGTACTGCAAAGGGGACAGGACGACAAGTTGCCAGATTCTGAAGGACAGCTCAGCCCAGTGTTCAAATGTAGCAAAGGCCCCACCACTGTGTCTCGGGTAGAGAGGATTTGACTTGTCTCGTTGAGAGGAGAACCGTACGGCCATTGATCTTCATCGTATGGTCCACTTCCAATTACTAGGCTCCGCTTTGATGTCGTCTCCTCGGCCGGACAAGTCCCTCCACTGACCAAATTGATCGGGCTTACCGATGCTATCGGCCAGCTTGGCACCGACAAGTCCCAGCCATAAACAGAAGGGGCATCCACGGAAGCTGTGAGGTCGGCTCCGAGCACCACTCCATATGTGAAGGGGCACGTGGCAGGATCGCTGGAGAGAGAGGCCGTTGCTTGTAGTTGGACCCATCCATCTGCTTGGAGATTGATGGCGGCGTTGGAAACGTCCCACTGAGGGAAGAATTCTATACCAAAGGTAAACGTGGGTTTCAGATGCGCGGTAATCTACATGATGTCAGCTATTTATATCAAGGGGAACTACGGAACTAACATGTCCTGTAGCAGTGACAGAATAGTCAAATGTAGGCTGTTCGAGAAGCTGCGGAGTTCGCGAGACTGTGGTGAGGGATTGCGGATCATACTCAGCAGCGGCTGCAGGATAGGTTTGCTGAATGTCCCATGATGCCAGCTGAACGCTTGTCTCCAGGTGACCAGACAAGGTCAGACTGCCATCCACCGCTCCGTAAAGGTGGAAGTTAGGCCCAATGGTCACAAAAGGCGGTGCCGAGAAAGTTGCTGTGGTCCTCTATTAGTAGACGTCATGTAGACATCTGGACGGAAACTTACCACCGGGGAAGTTTTGTAGGCCAAAGAGCTCGATATCTCCTAAAGACCCGTCAGATTTTTTTCGGTTTCACCGCTAATGAAGAAAGGTCCCATACCTGTAGTAAACATTGCACTGACGATGGCATCTATTGTGAAGGTGGCGCTGATGTCTCCTGAGTTCTTGAAATAAAGATGAGAATTGCTGAGGTCCAGAGGGAAAGCAAGCTTCGTTATAATAGTCATGCCAAAACTTGTATCGACTTGTACGCTGGCTTGCGCCTGTGCCAGAAGATTGGCTTGCACGCTTGCGCCGCCAATATCACAGGGGCCAAATTGCTCATTAATCAAAATGGCAGTGAACGTCTCATCAATGTGATGCTCTATAAGTGGTGCACCTTGAGCAACACTCACCAATCCCTTCAGCCAGTCGAGAACATCACTACCGAACCATCGTTCATGCAGTTCACGTTCGCTGAGTCCTCCTTCATGATAATCCTCGCGCCAAGCTTCTTCGATCCATCTCTTGTGATTTCTTCCGAGATCATCTAGAGACCTCTTGCGTTTAGTATCCCCGGCTTTGTCAACGACCGCCTATGAACTGTTCAGCTACAGAACTTCAAACACCACAGACAGGATAATACTCACATCCCAGTAGCCTTCTTGATTTGAGTAATCGATTCTCATTTGGGTATCTCCGAGATCTCGGGGTACACGGCGGAAGTCGTAGTCGAAAGTAAGGTCATAAACTGTTCCGCTGATACCGCGCTTCTCGAGATGATGAGGAACAGCTTGTTCGTCTGAAACAACAAAGTCCTTGACAACAGCGTATTTTCCAGGGCCACACTGACACTGGTTAGCAGATTCGCAGGTTTCAGCAGGCAGCACTTACACCTGATGGCATTTCTACAATTGTTCCAACAGCTCCATGGCCAAGGTTGATCTTATGGCAAGTGCTCGTAGGCGAGCCCTCGGTTGCACAAACCATTTTGACTGTTTGCGCCTCGAGACTGACTCCGTCGAAGCAATCGAAAACTTCCCAGTGCGATCCGTCACGTCTATCGAGACTGACTTGAAGAGTCTCAGGTGAGGCCAAAACCACGAATCCGAATGTCGCATCATTGGCATCATCCTTCCCAGCTGTAGTCTCTCCACCCCAGGTGTCGTCGATTTTAAGTGTGAAGTCTTGAGAAGCTTTTGCCTCCGGAGGAGGATCTGGGAAAAGGTAGTCCAACGGAACAGGTGGGAATATGGCTGCACCACCGACAGGATCGCAACCTTGTGAAGTATATGTCAGTAATAGTATAACAGGAGACTCAAGAACCTACAGTAGACTCGTTGACGTTCCAGATGAATTCCGCATGATTGACCACCACCTTATCTCTATTAGCTTCGAACAAACCACTGCGCGCGGGATAAGGTAGGACCAAGCTCACCAGTGTAACTCTCTGCTAACTCTACTGATGTACCTGTTGGGCAGACATTGTCTCCGCATGAGCCCGGAGTACCGTACCATTGACAGCTGGTCCAACGTGCTGCTTCATCTGGGCTGCAGCAGAACTGGCGACCAAGTATATCGCCATCATCGTATGTCATATCAACGTCCCCAGGATTGCAGACAGCGCTGTAGGATGTCCAATAGCAATCAATGTTCTGTGCATCAGGAATCTTGCAGCAATAAACCTTGCTTCCAGAATTGCAATAGTCTCCACTGCCCCATTTATTCGACTCCATTGTGACTTCACCTGGCTGACAGTGTCCATTGCAAGCTGGTGCGGTGCCTCGCCAGGTACAGTCAGATGGGTCTGGGGCGGAAGATAGGGGACAACAGAGCAGACTGTCCTTTTCGCTGGCATGCTCAGTGACAGGCTTGGCATTTCCACAAGGCTGGGAAGTAACTTCGCGTTCCCCCGTGTTACAGCTACCTCCACAATCTGTTACTCGACATTGTCCCTCTGTCGCCGGCTCCCAGTAGCTTGCATCTGCTGCGCTATCGTTTGCAGCGGACAGGGTTTGTGGATACAAAACTCCCTGCAGTGCTAGGAGGTCGTCTGTATCTTGATCAATCGACCTAGAGATGAATGGTAAGCCCTATAGATGATTCATTTGTAAGATTACAAGATGCGTACCATATCAACAATCCACCAAGGCCCTGATCGTTTCTAGATAATCAGGGAAGTTAGTAATTGTCAATTATAGAGAGGTTTAGGAAGAAAATGAAGAGATTCTCGTTTCTTTGTGAATAGCCACTGATGTCTTAGGAGCAATAGAGTATATGAGACGAAACGAGAGTTCAATCGAGGTGGGAAGACAAAGAACTGATTATCCTTACGCAAAATCTATCTTTTGCTGGAAAGTCTGCTGATCATCATAGCTGACCCATTGGTTCGCGTCCCAGACAATATACTTCACAGCATCTGTTTCATCCCAATATGGCTGAAGATTTTGCGCCTGGATAATCTGAGTGATCTCTTTATACGAAAGAGTCCCAGAGTTTTGAGTGCACTACAGTCAAGGAAAGAGTCAGCAAAATGATATCCGTCATCTAATCAAATAGCGCTGTAGAAAACTCACAGCACCAGGGTTCCCTCCTCCTGAAAATGGACAACCAGGCTGCCAACAATTTGGATCTGATAACGTGAAACTTCGGCCGTAGAATCCGAGACCAAGGTTCAACTGTGATGGGTCTATTCCAACGCGCCAGAATAAATCCAACGCTTCCTGGATTTCAGTCAAGTTTGTGTGGGCGAGGACAATACTTCCAATGGGATCTGAAGCAAACGTCATCAGAAGTGTTTCAAGTCTGCAATGGATATACGAGGCGACTTGCCGTTGGAATCCCATACTCCGTGCAAGTCATATGACATGACGTTTGCCCAATCCACGTACTCCATCATATTGGCGAGGTCAAAGTGCTGTAAATACCAATAAGAAGTGGGAGCAGTAAACGACACGACATAATCAACCGGCTGCTCGGCAATTGCAGCTTTAAGCTCTTTCAACAATTCCGTGTAGTTGATACCGTCGTCGGGGTTTCCACCACGGTCACCTGCACCAGGATACCTGTGCTGATCAGTCTCTATGTCTCAAGATGAAGGGGAGGAAGATTTACTCCCAATCAAAATCAACCCCATCAAAAGCATACTGGCGCATGAAGGCAAAAAGATTGGTGATGAAAGTCTGGCGATTGGCCTGAGAGCTGACCATATCAGTAAATACCGGTTGGGTATTGGTGAAATTGTCGGTGAAACTCCAGCCTCCCAGAGAAATGATCGTTTTTAAACCAGGATTGAATTCCTTGAGGGCCGTGAGATCCGAGAACAGTGAAGGATCTAAACCTGGCATAGTTCCGATCTCATAAGTATCGGGGGCAATGTAGCCGAATGCAAAATGAAGATAGTCTAGACTTGCAACAGGAATGTTCTGAAAAGTCATGCCGCTACAACTGCGATTCCATGCCCAGGCTTCATAGTAGGCAATAATTCTACTCTGAACGTCTGCATGACCTCCGCCGGACTATTGAGATTTGTAAGTGTTCGACTCAGTCTGGTTTGGAAATCGTTTCTTACAGCTGGCTGAGTGCATTTGCTCTGACAACCCGTACCACAGAAATCAGAAGTAGTCCCGCAGAATCTATTACGGTCAGGAAATAAGCCTCCAGGCGAACTCGGCTTAAAGACTTACCCATATTGACTACAACAAACATTCCTGTATTACCATTAGATGAAAATGCATTCTCAGGTGACAATTCCAGACTGAGAACTCACAAGGGACAAGTGGTGTAGGGTATCTCGGCGAATTCACCACATGGTGCATGAGCATCGCAGTTAGACCAACAATCCTCGTTGGGGGAAATTCCATCCGTTCCACAAGAGGCTGGCCCATATCCGCAGTAACCAGACTTGGCGCAGCAAGCACCTATTTTTGGGAGACATTATCAGATGAAAAAGATCTTCTAACAAGAGAGGAAGTATACATACCATTGCTACATGGCGTATTCTCGTCGCAAGCATAGGTATCTGTGGATGTTTGCCTTGAGCGCAGTAATTCCTTTGGGCCAGGTGCCAAACAAATCGACGTGTTGCGGCTCTTGACAGAGTAGTCAAAGTAGTCGGGAATGGTATCTTGGGGGCATACTAACGATGCTTCGGACGACGGAACGGCATCTTTTGGATGTTTGTGGTGTCTCGCATGCCTTTGAGACCCTTCCGGATGAGCAAAAGAAATATGAATACAGCAGTAGAGAGAGACAAGTAAGAAAACAAGAGAGCGACGTATTCCAGCCATTTTCTGGCTTCGGATGTGATTGATGAAAATGAGTGATCATTAACTTGGGAACTCAATGGGTGGCAGGAGGAGTGAGGTAGAAGAAGCAGAACACAAACGCCACGGGAAACAAGGGAAGCATGGATCGCCTAGACTAAGCAGCGCCTTCCAGATATGATCGTAGCCATGGTTCTCCTGATGACCACAGTGACCACCTGATGCTCACTTGAACGGGAATAGAGAATGGAGCATTGGAACGAGAGATCCACTGTCAAATGTAGCAGGGAAGATTTCGCAATCGAATTTGATCCTACGAAACGGTAGAGCTGACCTGGAGCAGGCTGCTCGGATTTCCGATCTGTTTTCGGACCAAATTAAGCTTACCAGCCGTGGTCAGTGATTTATATTTCGCGATTTATTGGAAGATATTCCCACCTCAGCCCCGCAACGGCACAGAAACGGGGGTGTTATCAGCACTGTCTAGGATTCTAGGATAAGAATTGATATTGATGCGCAGATGACGGATGCAAGGTACAGCCGATCGAGAAAGATTGAAAGATGCGGCAACGGCAAAGATGTGCTAGGATGTTAAAATGAAAGCGCTAAGGGAATGGGTTCGCTTGCGGTTAGAGATGCACGAGTAAGGGGTCCTTCAGCATGTCTATCCAGCTACGCAAAAGCTTGTCAGTAGAGCCTCCCGCAGCCACTGAATTCTCGTACCCTGAATTATATCATCTCGTACCTGTCTATTCAGCATATATTCAGCGCAAGCAAAGTCGGTCAATTTCTTCGGGAATTGACTTGTGGTTAGTATATATTTCGTGTAGGTTGGTAATTTAAAGTTTGGGAACCCCCTTTAAAATACGCTACTATCGCCTATTGGCAGGCCCATGTAATCTTACCTCCGTAAATTCGACCGGCTGCGCCGCTCTGCCAGCCTTCCGCTGATCCCTTGTACAGTCTTGGCCAAACAAGCTTTTTTCGGGGCGCAATCTTATCTGCACTGAACCCTGCTATCTATAATTTTAAGTCGTGCATACTCTTCTATGTAACCCTAAGCAGGTAGGCCGTTGCAAGGTTAAAGGGGCTTTTTTACCCTGCGAAGTACTCGAATGGTCCCGCAATACCCCCTCTTGGCAGCTAATTCTTCCGGCACGGTTCAAGAACCCTAGACAAAATCTTGAATAGTTCTGGTATTTCCGGTTTAAGAGATCATCGAGCCACCGCTGGTGACGAGATGCCGTGAAATCAAATTGTGTTCCTCTGTTCTTTACTTTCCTCAATTGAGGACCACCGATTGCAAGATCATGGCATTCCTCAAACCACTGTCTTTAACTATGTTTTCCTCTTTGTTTCTCAAGTCTTTGAGCCTTTGGATCCTGATGATTTCCCGAATTGAAGCACAGGTTCAATACGTTACGAATAGCACAGCGCCTGCAAATCTCAGCCTTTCTTGTACCACCGCCCTTATCAGCGAGATCTCCTGCGGTTCTCTATTATTATCATTGCAGCCGGATGTATACTGGCCCGAGTCTGCGCTGGAATCAACGTGCGTTGATTCTTGCAATGATGCTCTGGGTACTTATGAAGCAAATGTAGAATCTGCATGCGAAGGAGAGGTTTGGGAAGGCTATGATGATGACAACAGTACTCTTTCAGTTCTGGTTATTCCAGAGACGCTACGCTATCTATACAATTCGACCTGTCTAATGGATAGCGGGAGATACTGTAATGCTGTTGCTGGTGCAGCCGCTCAGGCGGTCGACCCAATTACGCCCATGGGTATGAATGCACTCAATTCTTAAAAGAGGTGTTTCGTATGTTTTGCGGACTGACAGGTTCAAAATAGGCGTATATGCCAATGGTTCAGCGGCATCAGTGAGCAGTGCTAATGCCAGTTCATGCGATCTGTGCTTCATCAAACTGTTGCAGTTTCAGGCCGAAAGTCCCTACTACGGAGGACCAGACCTGATATCTGTCTACAGTTCGATGACATCGAGTTGTGGAGTTACCGGCTATCAACTCACCACATCAACGTTACCCTTTACGTGAGTAAATTGTGCTCCCTTCATAACCAATCACGTGTGCTGATCCAGGAGCCCCAGAACTACAGCAGCACCCGCACCGACGGTGGCGCCATGCACCGGCAAGACGTACACTATTCAACCCACAGACACCTGCCAATCCATATCATTATCACAAGGAATTGGAACTGACTGGCTTTTGGGTGACAATTCGTTACAAGCCTTCTGCGCAAATTTTCCAACCAACGGAACACTTTGCTTGGTCAATACTTGCTCTGTGTACACGGTGCAAGCAAATGATACTTGTAGCTCCGTTGCCAGTGCTAACAATATAACTACAGCGCAACTGATGGCCTGGAATCCCATTATTGATGTCGGCTGTTACAATTTGAACGCTTCTATCGGTTACCAAATCTGCATAGATTCACCAGGCACTCCATATGTACCACCAACGACTACTTTTGTGCAGGTGACTTCAGCCACAACTGCGGCTGCTATCCCAACAAATGTAGCTAATGGCACAAACACATATTGTGGCCTATATTACACAGCGGTACTCGGTGATTACTGCAACCTTCTGGTTCTAAGATTTGGCATTTCTTTATCGGACTTCATATTCCTTAACCCAGAAATTAATGCAAAGTATGTCAAGACCAAAACGAGCCCATAACGAGCCCATGAATTGTATAACTCGCTAACCATGATAGCTGTACAAACCTTTACGCAGAGGAATCGTAAGCACACATCGAAACTGTGACCCGGACTTGACTGACGCTATGCAGGTACTGTGTTGAGCCTGTAGGAAATATTGACAACTATCCAGGACACAGTGGTTACATATCATCAATACCTACCATAACCGGAACAGTCTCAGGCTGGGGCGCATATCCAACTGCTACTAGTGTCGCAACGTACAATGCGACCACCACAACGCTGCCTTATGCAAACGGAACACGGACTGACTGTGCCATGTATGTAGACGGGTCTGAACAACAGGTCAACCTGACGGGCACTCTATTCAGCTCCCAGTGTGATGCAGTGACAACTGCACTGGGCGTATCCATGGTAGATTTCGGATACTGGAATCCAAGCTTGAACACCTCCGATCCAGACTGTGCCCTGTCTCCAGATTACGAGTATTGTGGAAGCTGGAGTGGAGTCCAGCCTTCTGCGACAGCAGCGGCATCGGCAGCCCCTCTGCCTATAAGAGTGAGTCTCTTTCCACTAATCTCCAAGAGTTCAAGGGTGCAATTCCATTGGTTAACGTTGCTCTACTAGAATGGCACCATAAGTAACTGCACACAATACGCAGATGTTGAAACAGGACAAACTTGCGCATTGATATTGGAGTGGTACGGGATCACTATTGCAGAATTCTACGCATGGAATCCAGAAGTCAATGGTTAGTGACATCGTGAAACCTCAACATGATCTTTGTAACTGACCTTATTCTCAAAGACGATTGCTCCGGCCTCTGGCTTGGTAAGACACTCCTAAGTCGGTTACTTTCGACAAATTTCTTGCTAAATAATCCCTCTTTTTAGATTACCAATACTGCGTCATTGGGCCAGGATACGTTGCACCATCCTCGTCTTCAGCCGCAGCTTCTTCAACCGTGTTTTCATCGTCTGCCTCGTCACAAACCGGTACATCGACGGCTATCACACCACCTTCAAATACCCAAGCTGGTGAGCCAGCCGATTGTAACCTTTGGTACACTGTTCAATGTAAGCCACCATGTTGCTCTTGCTCATGCCTTGTTTGGATTAAAGTCATGCCTCGGCATTTGGCAAGATATTTCAAATTGATTTGCTAATCGACCCATCGCAGCGGGTGACGATTGTCAGACAGTTGAAGAAGCGTACGGAATTACCTCGGCAGAATTCCTTGCTTGGAACCCGGCAGTCTCGTGTAGGTCCCCTCGTCACCATCGACACACTTATTTCACCCACAATTCTTCTAACATGATTCTCTAGCCGATTGTGAATCTGGATTTTGGCTCGATGAAGCATATTGCGTTGGCATCAGCGGCGCCGCATCACCAACTACCACGACGTCATCTACCCCAACAACTACAACAAGCACTGGCGTAGTCACTCCATCGCCAATTCAGCCTAGCAGTATACCGGACAATTGTAATGCCTTCGAAATAGCGGGGTCTGGAGCGGGGTGTTACTCCTTGTATACTGCAGCGGGAATCAGCGCAACCGATTTCTATGCATGGAATTTGGTCCTTGGGACTGATGGAGCAAACTGTGGCACTGAAATTTGGTTGAATTATTACTATTGTGTTGGTATTAGTTGAGCTTCGACGTAATCGAGGAGAGGGCTTGAATTGGTATTGTTCGACCGTGCAAAATATAGTAATGTAACTGAAGAAGTCATTCTACTTTAGTATGAGCCCAAATAAATGTAAACAGAGAAGGGAGGGGGGATTGGGTCTCTTTTTGTGATTGTGGGTTTGGGATGGGAGGAGAAGAGGCTGTGGGTAATGTTCGGATGTGGAGAGGTTTGCTGACATTAGGAGGTGGTGTTGAGAGGAGATGATGAGACGGTAGAAGGAGGTGGTAAGAGAGGAAGGTAATGAGATGGTAGAGAGAGACGGTGAGCGAGGGTAAAATTGGATGATAAGGGCTCGGCTATTGCACCTTAGGCTGGATGTACTCTGAACCTTGAACAGAGTAAAGCATTTGGATTTAAGACAGAGACTAAACATGTTTGGTGTCTAGCATAGAGTTCAACCCAAAGTAGCTTTGACCTGCTAAAATCATAATTTAACAAAACAGAACATGGAAAGCAGGATGAACAGCTAGCACAAATGGTGCGAACCATGGCATTTATTATGCATCTCTCTCGACTAGATCAAGAGATACCAAGTGACAACAACAATGCTTTGCAGCCAAAGATGCAAATGCAAAGAAATGACTGAACCTGGGTATGTCTCAGTAGTTCCACCAAACGCCACAAAATACCGATAATCCAAACGCCAATCATGACTCGTCTCTGGTGGAGCTGTGCTACCCATCCATCTGCATACCATCATGTTGTTGTCCTGACACTTTCCTGGCTTCGTTTGCGTCGTTGGCCATGGCCTGCCTCTCAGCATGTCCATCCGGCGTCCCCAACACCTCTCCAATGATTCTGATAATCTCAAGTTGATCTTCTTCTTCGAATCTGTTTTCCATCTCTTCAATGACGGTTGTCAAATTCTCAAGCTTGGTCGGTCGAAGATTCATGATCATAATCATCTCGGCTTTAGTGATATCAAACCGCCGCAGTTTTTCATGGAGAGTAAAGATGGTTTGGTCATTGTACGGAAACGGTTTCGAGGCGAGGGGTGATGGTGCTTCTTGAAAGTAGTCTAGAAGCTGTAAAGAGTCAGAATGAGCTCGTATTGCTTGTGGGTCCTCAATCGCACCTCTTTCACAACGGTTTCGAGGTTCCCAGGTCTTTTGGCGTTCGGGTTCTTCTCTTTGTTGGTTTGGGAATAGTGTGCGTATTTCTCGCGCTCCCTCAGCAGATGGGTATAGACCTCATAATTAGTCAGAGACGCAGATTGCGCCTCCAAAATCTTCATCTCCGCAGAGGTTTTGTTGTTGTTTTGCGAAGATGTACAGTACATTGAGGGCGATTGGCTTCCCTTAATCAAGATGGCCAAAGCTCCGAAAGCCCCACCACCAGATCAGGTTAGCCTATGTCGTGCGAGCACAGAGCTCTCGCTCGCTCCG
Organism: Cairneyella variabilis; assembly: GCA_001625345.1. Classification (NCBI taxonomy): domain Eukaryota; kingdom Fungi; phylum Ascomycota; class Leotiomycetes; order Helotiales; genus Cairneyella; species Cairneyella variabilis. Next base: position 4,322 of record AYLM01002513.1, on the reverse strand, counting down.
AAAAAAAGATTCAAAGAAACTTCTGCATGATTCTCAACCTTCAACTCACCACCAGTCAAATGGACTTGCAACACCAAGCACGACGTGTCATCGTCCAGTCTTTATAACACTGGCTCCTATTCTTCTCCTATTGCACTAATAATCCGCAATTGTCGCGATATCTTGCTATCTCTTTCTTTTGCCGCGGCCTTCAGCCCACCTCTCGAAATCCCGCATTCCACTGACAGTCCACCTCAAACCACAATCACCTTCCCCGCCTTCTCTGATATCTACAAGCTATCATGGTTCGCAATATTGTCGTCCTTGGAGGCAACTCCCATCCAGCTTTAGTCGAAACCATCTGCAACACACTCGGCGTCCCAGCCTGCAATCGAATTCTCACTAAATTTTCTGTCGGAGAGAGCCGCCTTGAGATCCAGGACTCAGTTCGAGGCAAGGATGTCTACATTATCCAGTCGGGCGGTGGAAAGGTCAATGACAATTTCATTGATATCTGCATCATGATTTCTGCATGCAAGACCGGATCTGCAAAGAGAGTCACCGCAGTGCTTCCTTTGTTCCCTTATTCTCGACAACCCGACTTGCCATATAACAAAATCGGAGCACCTCTGTCGAAAGCTCCCACCGATGTAAATGGAGGATATTCGTTTGAGAGTCGGCCTGCTACTCCAGGTCCCGGCCTACCACAAAGCCAGGGTATCACGAGCGGTGGTGGTATGGATAAATTGCAAAAGACCTTGGGCAAAGCCTCGCTGGAGCAACAAAATGGAGTCTCCTACGCAAATGGCATCACACCTCCACGTCGATCTGATACACTAGACTCATCTCAGTCCGTCAATGGTAGGGGCCGCGGAAGCTCTGCCAGCTCCCAGTCCAACCCCACATATACATCCCACGACGCAGAGAACCCTGGAGCACCCTCAAAGGATGCCAGAAATATGTTCCAGGCAAAATCAGGATACAAGCAATGGGTAGCTCAAGCTGGCACTCTTGTAGCAGATCTCATCACCTGTGCTGGAGCGGATCACATTATCACAATGGATCTCCATGACCCTCAATACCAAGGTTTCTTTGATATCCCGGTGGATAATTTGTATGGCAAGGCATTGCTGAAGAGGTACATCCGAACGAAGATTCCGGACTACAAGGACGCAGTCATTGTCAGCCCGGATGCTGGAGGTGCGAAGAGAGCAACAGCCATTGCGGACGACCTGAATATGGAATTCGCATTGATCCATAAGGTAATGTTCTCGTATTTCTAAACTTGCGTAAACTCATATCCCCTAGGAACGTCGACCCACCCGCATCACAGACCGACAAAATGCTGCCATGATGCTCGTAGGACAGATTGAGAACAAAGTCTGTATATTGGTCGATGACTTGGCCGATACTTCCAATACCATTACCAGAGCTGCAAAGCTACTGAAGAAGGAGGGAGCTACACAAGTCTACGCCTTGCTCACTCATGGCGTTTTCAGTGGAGATGCCATCGCTCGTATCAATGTGTCAGCCTTGGATAAGGTGGTTGTGACCAACAGTGTTCCCCAAGATGAACATAAGCGCCTCTGCCCTAAATTGGAAGTTCTGGAGGTTGGTTCGGTATTCGCTGAGGCTATACGTCGTGTGCATCATGGGGAGTCCATCAGTGCTCTTTTTTGGGAGTAAGCAATCGGCGGCGTTTCTGAGACATTTGCTTGGGTTTGGTGGACAGCATTCTTCGTTTCTGGCGTTCACGGAAATCAATGGGACTAGGCCATCTGTGTCGTGAGCTCTTCGCCTCGCGGACAGTGTGCCTGATACAATTTGCTATACCCATACACCGCTTTTCGCGGATCGTGCTGACTTCCAACGATGTTCGGAAGACATAGACAAGTCATCGTGCTTTGACTTCCCTTGTAACGCTTTCCCAAGTGCTGGATATGGCGTAGAGAGTCTTGTAGGACAACATATAGAAAATTGAAAAACATGTGGAGAATTGATGGCTGTTAAGATTGATGCATGTGAGTCGTGATGTGTTTTCGAGTCTAGTGGATATGGAAGTTTCCATGCAGCATTTTTCTTACCAACGGATGACTTCTCAATTTGTTTCTCTGTGCCCGCAACTTCCCTGTTGGCAAATCCGATTTCCACAAGTTTGCTGCATCTTTCTCTGTATCCACTGTCTAGTCTGCCAAGAAGTGCATGACGTCCTATCTCGTATTTCCAAAATAAAAAAGGTCCCCAAGTCACACAACCTTATATTTCTCCGTTCAGTGTTCTTGCAATGCCGATCTCAAGCAAGGCCTCAAGGTGGATGTGCTCCATTGTTTCCCGAAGAAAGATCATCATGCGTACCCACTGTTGTATTAGAATGATTGATGCAGAGCCGCTGTTTCCCTCAAGTTCGGATGGATAACATAGGCAAAACGAAACACATGCCAAGCTTTCTTGTTTCCGCGGACTTCTGAGAAACCTTCATAGCAAGTTACTGAAAGCTGCTTCCAATTCTTCACCTCGATATATCGTCACTGTCTCGTAGCAGCTGAGCTCGGAAAATTTACGAATACGGGAGGGCCAGCGAAGGGAACGTTACCTGGCAGGCCGAACTCAACACGAGCGATCGGCATTCGACTTTAGCAAAGGGTCCGGCAATGAATTACCTGAAAAGCATGAAGCGCACAAATGAAATGTACGGATACCGCTAGCCGCCTCCGCATGGCTGAGTAAATATAAACTTCTTATGTTCCTCGCGTTACTATACCCCACCCTTCCTCTCTTTTTTTTGAATAAAAGGCACTACCCACAATTTGCCCACAACTGTGGATAGCCGACTATGGGTATAGAGAATAAGATTACTAAGATTTTGTCACTTTTTCTAGGGACTCGGGCTTCTTAAGCCTTCTATCAGCACCCTGAATCCGCTAAACTGGGTTTCTAGCCGGGTATCTCACCACTCAGAGGCCTTCCTTTAGCTCTCCATCTTAGAAAAGTGGAAAGTGCCCTTTATTCAGGGGGGAGGATAGTAGCACCGGCATATGACCTCAAAGCGGCTTCAAAAGTTTGTACCGCTGTCAACGAGGTTGTACGTCAGAATGTTCTACGGTATTGCCTGTTCGAGATACACCGTGCGAAATGTTACATTGACAAGTGTTTCGGGTCTTCTAGTAGTCTAGGGGTCCAATGGAAGCATTCCATGACAGAAGGTATTCTCAAAAAGAAGCCTTGAGTGGTGGCTAAGCAGCAATAACGAGATGGGGCCCTTTCAATGGGATCTCCAGAAACACGAGAATGCGTTCATCTATAGCCTCAAGCGCCATGCCAAGAAATTTTGGGCTCTTGGTAGACTCTCCACTTTCAGCTCGCTGACTATTCAGCATTCAAGAGTTCTCTAGTCTTTAAGATATATAAACCGTCTTCCTATTCTTCCTTTTATCGTCATCATAACAACAGCCAGTCCCATCTACCACATCTCCAAACAACATCTTCAAAAACCTCACATTCTCCAACTCAATCAAATCATCTCTTGATAGCCATCAAAATGTTCGCCAAAGCCGCCCTCATCTCCACCTTCGCCGCCCTCGTTGCCGCCGCACCCACCATCCGCTCTACAAACAACAACACCTTCGCCGGAATCGCCATCCACTCCGGCTCTGGCATCCAAGGTGCCGGCATCTCCGCTTCAGATCGCGGCTTCTTCCTCCACAAGCCCTCCTCCGCCTATTGCCCCTCAGATGTCTCCGGCCTTGACTGCACCTCCTACTCCAACCAAACCATCTTCGCCTACAATCCTACCGCCAAGTCTCTTTCCCTCTCCGTCGCAGTTCCCGGTGGGCAGCAGATCTACGTTTCAGGAAACGGAGCGCTCAGATACACGGGTCCTCACTCAGCGTCTATTCCCAATGATGCGTATACTACCGAGTTCCAGTATACGCCACAGTCGAGCTCGGGAATGGTCGGTGACCTGAAGTACAACAATAATGGATTTGAGGCCTGCCCTGTGGGTGGTGAGGCGGGTGTTTATCAGGTTTATGTAGCGGGAGTTGCGGGCTTCAACCAGACTGACTGCATTGGGATGGCGTTTGCGACTGCTGAGACCGATGGAGCGGTTGCTTGGGAGTTTTCTTGAGCAGGTCACTGCTTGAGAAGTCGGGGCGGAATGAAATGTGTGAGATACATACTGGCATAGTGATTTTGGGTTCAATACATTCCTTGATGTGATGCATAGCGCTGTATTTTGTCACAATCTGTACATATACTTTCCTTAATGCCTATAGTGTAACATTATACTTAACATCAAAATCATCTCTCAATTACATAACCCCACAACCCCCCTCACTTAACCC